>APFE031464276.1:61462-77269 GCA_000404065.3 Pinus taeda
AAAAAAAAAAAAAAAAAAAAAAAAGAAAAAAGAAAAAAAGAAAAAAAAGAAAAAGAAACAAAGAAACAAAGAAGAAAGAAGCAAGTTTAATCCCTAAAGAATTGTTGCAGGTTGCAGGAATACAGTGTAGAAAGGAGGCCTCCCAACATAAGGACAGGGGTCCCTACCAAGTTACCAGGCATCCTCACATACACTCCCTCCATGGACACTCATTTCTTTCAGGATTTGGACATAATCTGGTCGTGGTTCAACCTTCTACAGGAAGTTTCAGGACTTTCTATAGGAAATTCTGCATTTCTACAGGAAACATCCTGTAGAGCCTTTGGGCAGGCCATAATCGATTATGGAGAGGCATTTGAAGCTTGAAGTCTGTTGATGAGGCATGCAACCACTCTTTTGTTCCATCCTCCACTTGTTTCATCTCCTTCCACCACCATTGTCACAATTTGGTTGAATATTCCTGCACAGTCATACAAGAATCCTGTTTCCTTAGATTAAAATTTGTTTTTCCAAAGTGACAAATCAAGCATGCAGAGGCTCGCACACTTTACCTGTCAGGGCTCCATCAGGACCCTTCATATGTGAACACAACCATTTTTGTTTCAACATGCATCCCAGGAGGAGAAACGGCTACAGGATGTCCTACAGGAATCCTGTAGCAGCTGATTCGGCTGGAGCACATACTATGGAGACACCAGTAGCTCAAATCAAACGAAGCCGATGCATGTAGCATTTACCACCAGAGGGTTGGCTCTCAAAGTCTTGTATCCAGCATCAGCCAATGAAAGAGGAGCTCCAGCACCCATGCACTAAGCAGCAGCAAGCAACTCCGGCATCCCACGTCCCGAAGCCTACAAAACACGTCCACGACCACACAGGTAAGTGTCTAAACTTATTCGTCAAATTGCATGAACTATACTCTAAAATTTGCATGACTGTGAAATGGATGGATTGAACAAGTTTGGTGGCCAGTCAACTGGCCACCCATAGCCAGTCGGATGGCCTCGTGGGATCCGAACGAGTTCAGTTATGCCAAAAAGATGGGCATTTGCCACGTGGGAAGTGTCCAATCGGGGAGAATCGACATTGTGACAGAAATGGCGGCAGTGAATGGCAGAAGGAAGGAGTTGGCAGTCAGAGACACACCGAAGAATGATGGCTGTGATGTTGGCTAACGGATCGGCCTCGAAAGCTCACCCCCACGCCATGAATTGCACAACAATTCAAATTGCTCGTCGAATAACTCATGGTGAACCACTGTCATTCGTACTTGCAACCGTTTTTGCAGCCGAGTACGTGTCCTCCTCCTTTTCAATTTGTTAGCCCGAGCTTCTCGGCTTGTTCCAATGTCCTTCTGCATCTCAGACTTGTCCAGAACCACTGTGACGTCCTCCAGAAGTCAGAAAAGCTTTCTACAGGAAGGTGCGCTACATGATACCCGGAATTACGAAGAAGCCTGGACTGTCTACGTCGAGGGTGGCAATTCTCAGAGAGGTAGGCCCGAACACACCATTCCCATGCATAATAGTTCAAAAGGTGGTGAATTCGACGTGCTGGGGTAGAAAAAAATTTAAAAGCAAGTCTGTCTGTGAATCCAAATAGCAGTTTACTTGTGGTTGCATGAAATTGTCTTCGTTGGTTTGCATCCAAGATTTTCTCCACGGGTCTTGAGGTAAATTCCTCCTGTAGAGAAGTTGAGACACTGTCAAGGCTAACTGGTGAAAAAAATTGTGAATTTTACATGATTATGTGTATGCTGGAAACATAGCTTTGCATTCTATTTAGAGAAACTCGAGTCGTCCTTCTGTACACGAGCAGTCAAGTTTTAAAACCGGGGAATTGATACGAAGTGGCCTACAGATACCGTTTTCAACGTTTTGAGAAGGAAACACACATAGAATTCCCTTTCTACTCAAAGCACAAGCAAAAACAGAGTATTTTTAACCATGCCAGGAGGGTTTATCAGAAAGGAACCCTCGGACTCCAAGAAACTACGAGAAACTCCAGAGGTGGTAGACTTATTTTCCCGTTCTAACTGGATGACATTCTGTGACAAAATTCAAGGTCACGATGATGAAATAACAGATGAATTCCTAAGGTCCTTGAAGCTTAAATCAAAGACACTAGCCACTGTCAACTTCAGAGGATTGACCCTAAAACTCACCCCACAACTCATTAGCAGAGTCACTGATCTACCAATGGGGGTACCCTTGGATAAAGAGGAGAGGAAAATGGGCCAAAAGACTTAAAAGGAATTCTTCTTACCAGAGGAACAATTTTCAAGGATAAGAATGGGGTCTGGAGAACCAGCCTACAGCCATTTTGGAGCGAAGTCAGCCTTCAAATTATGAAATATATTACTTGTGAGGGGCAGTTCAACATCGTATATGGTTATCACTTCCATTTGCTAACTGAACTCAGGCACCGAATGGATTTTCCCACAAAACAAAAGTTGAGCATCCCCTACTTCCTCCTGTAATCCTTGATTGAGTGTGCCACAAAGTTGAGGGAGGGGACACCAGACCAGCTGGCCCATCATGGGCTTATCAAGCTCCTAGTAGAAGATGCACTCCATACGTACACTGTCCCTCTCTCCTAGGAGATTTTTCGAAATATGTCTAAGGATGATGACATCCAAATTTTGGCCGAGGAACTCACTTCCTCCAGCAGTGAGGAGAAGGAGCACATTGAGGCAGAAAAGGAAGCCAAGGGTGAAGAAACCCCATGCAAACCACCAAAACAGGGATAGAAAGAGACACGAGAGAAAGGCCAAGCTGCCGAGGCCAAAACGATGGGTGGAAAAATAACACAAACACCCAGGGAGAACAGATTGCAGAGCAGGGCAGAAAGGACTGAAAAAGTCCAAGCAGGTGAAGGCACACCTAAGGCAACCATAGCCAAGCTAAAGGAAAAGGTACCCCCAACCAAGCAGGCTAAAACAATGTCAACTGGTTCTACAGGAAGCCAGAAGGCCATTTCTACAAGAAGTCCAAAAATTGCTTCTACAGGAAGCCAGAAACCAGTTAGCACAGGACTTTCTACAGGAAGTCGAAAAAAGGGCAAGGGAAGGAAGAATCTCCTGAGATTCTAGCTAGGGAGGTAGCAACTATGCTAGCCGCCCTCATCACCTCTCCAAAGTAGAAAGAAAAGCGGAAGAGGGAGCCTTCCATGTATTTTAAGGCGAGAAGAAGCACAAGGATTAAAACTGGTAGACCAAAAGAGAAACAGTCCAAAGGACCAATTACAATTGAAGACACCTCATCCAAACAAAAGACATCCATAACATATGAGCGGGGAAGCCCGAAGACATCCACATGGAAGGAAATGATGGAGAAATTGAACTCGAAGGCCTCTCTACAGGATGCCAAGGCTGCTCTACAGGAAACATTGGCTAGGCTGAAAGAGACCGAAAATATGGAGGAAAAAGCAGCCAAGTCATCACAGGACGAATATAAGGCCGATACCATTATGGAACCAAGCTCCCAGCCTAGCCTGGGCTCTTATTATAACTTCTTAGAGGCTGGGAAAATAATTCCTCAAAAATTCACAGTGCCACTTTTCCTAGCACTAGAGGAAGAAAGAGTAAGGACCCACACTTGGATGAAGATCGCTAAATCCAAGGGGGTGGCAGATATAGTTCCTCTGGAGGAAACGCTCAAGGAGGGCCAAAGAGATTTGGCACAGGTACGACATGTGGAGAGCTACCAGCAGGCCAAGCTACGAGAAGAGAATGAGCTGCTTAGACAGCAGCTACAACTACAAGGACAAAGGAAAGAAGATAGGCCTCACCTCTTGGGAGAACAACAGCACGAGGAGGAGGCCACAATAGCCAAAGACGCCACAGAAGAACCTTAGAGAAAAGAAGGAATGCAAGCTGAACTTGAGGCACTAAATCGGTAACTACAGGAAAGAGAATTGTAAGCATGCCTAGAGATACAATCTCTAAAACAACAGATACAAGAGAGGGAGGCCCAACTGGCCTGCATAGCCAGTTGGGCAATGGAAGCTCTGCAATGTAGGCAGCCGACAAAATCCTACGGCCCATACCTCAAGGATCAGCGGCTGCAATTTCAGATCAACACGTTGGCACAGAGGGGTATCACTCAAATTCAAAACCCCCAACAATTCATGGCTTTATGTAATAGCAGTTCGTCAGAAGACAAGGCCAAGCTATCAGAGTTCTACCTTCATAATTTGGCCCTTCCCAACATGACCTCGTGGGACCCCAACACAGCAGTAGGGGACATGTAGCTTATGGCAATGACCTCATGGCTAAACCATGAAGAAAAGAGAGCGACAGAGGTCAGAAATGTCATGGACTGGGAACTACAGGAACCACTGTTGATTAGAGCAGAGCCAGGGGACCCCTCGGAATTGATATCCGCCCACCAGCACCTAGCAACTGACTCTCAGGCCCTGTTAGAGTATATGGATCGACAGGCTCAGGCCATAGCACACTTTGAGGATATGGAGTGACTATTGGGGGACAACTGTGTTCATCCTTGCACCCGTAGGTGGAACACATTGTCCCACAGCCTCAAAATTAGGGAATACCACACCCCAACTAGAATGAGGGAGGCCTTGGCAGGAGTGCCTCTCTACAAAAAGTCTATGCAGAATCTTCAGGCCAGCTGGATAGGCCTCAAGCTAAGTCCACCTTTGCTTCTGGGGTTGCTAGAAGGAGGCACAGAAGAAGAAGAGCATAAGCAGTGGGAAGAGGTGGAAAGGAAGGCCGGATTCCATGACAGTGAAGAAGATATTACTTCAGAAGCCTGGGATGTGAGGGAGGCGATCAAAGCAATTAAGGACGAGGAGCTGGACTAGTTGCTCAGAGGATTAGCAACCCATTTAGCAGGGGAGTGATGATGAGCCCCAAATTGGGTAACTTATTGGGCTCATTTTGCCTAATTATCCTTGTTCAATCCTCCATTTTTCATAGATTATGCATTATTTTTTAGTATGTTTATGTCATTTGAACGAATAAGGGTGGTCACTCTACCTAGGTGGATAACAAGTGCTTATTTCAGGTTTTTTGGACACATGTTGGAGCAAAACCGAGCAATCATGGGCTAGGTGACAACCAAGCTTGAGGTGAGGATTTGTAGGGGGGTTGTCTCTGACATTAAATAGCCCTTCCTCGGGATCTCCACCCTCAACTCCGAGCTCATAGGCCACCAAAATGGATCTTGAAGGCAGCCAAGCAGATTTTGGAAAAGGGACTGTCTACTAATAGTTGGGACAACCAAGTCCCTTAAATTTAGGAGGCCTGCTAGGGCCCTCGTGATGTATAAATGAGAAAGCCTCAACCTTCGTAGGGGAATTTTGGGAAACCATTGCATTTTTTGCACTATAGTGCTGTCACTTCCAAATCGTTTTCTTGTAGCCATTTTGGCATAACTTTTGATTGATGACTATTTTTTGATAATGATAAGTAGTCCTATTTTATATCAGCTTTGAGTTCTCTATAGGATCTGTAGCTCTCAGGGTTGGGACCAACCTGAGAGCCAAGGGCCTCCTTTATGTACTGTTATCTTTCCTTTATGCATCGTTGTTTTTCCTTTTATGCATTTGCAAACGTATTTCTGTTAGGCAGATTAAATTGTGTTGATTAACTAGGTCGCTGTTTATGGTTAGAAATGCTTTAGATGTTTAGAATAGGTTGGTATGATAATAACAGGGAAAAAGCTCCATAAAAAGGGCCAACAAACACCTTTGGTTTCATCTCTCCCTCATTGGATCAGGGGCTCGAATTGAAGTAACCATGCTGTGCCAAACAAAAACACTATTTTTGCTTTGCCATGCAATCACTAGTGTACTGTTTTCATTTGCAGAAGTTGGTTACATGTTCAGATCTTTGAAATGTTTCATTGCATAGTTGATATATATGGTTCCCTTTCAAATAAATCTGATGTTCATTCACTTTATTGTTAGCTAGATTAGATTAACTAGGACTTTGGTTACTTGCAAGCCTTTGTGGGTTCAGCCAAAAGTACACGGTGCAGAGCACCTCTACCACTTCTTCATCCACCCAAGCTTCATCAGAACCATCTGTTCCATCTCCTAACTGGGTTTCTCGTCTCACATTTGTCATCTTGCCCACGTAACCCTACCTTTTTTTGCAACCATTGTTTCAGCCTTCTTTGAGCCAATTCAGCCATCTACACCTTCTCCCCACTCCATCCACCAGTCCCTGGGCCACTTCAGACCCTTATCCTACCTCCACACCCATTCCTTCATCTTCCCTCACTCATCCATCCTCCAAAATCCCATTTCTAAACATCCTGTAGAAATTTCTGAACATCCTGTAGAAATTCCTGAACATCCTGTAGAACCCCTGCAGACTTCCTGTAGAAGCTCACAAATGAGGTTTCTTGATAGAAAAACTTTGTAAAACTCTTTGGAAGGGTGTTAGGGACTCCTTAAACCCTCTCTGAACCTTCCCGACCTCTTCCAATCATTTCTCCTCATTAATCCACCCCTGCACAGTCAAGAACAGTGAAAGCATATGCATGATGAAACTGACGACTTATTCAAAAATACAAAAAGATGTTTTCTTCAGATAGAGGTAGTCTAGACACATGTATTTTACCTTCATAGAAGTAAATGCATCTCTTTTAGTAGCTTGCATTCTCTTCTTTGCACCAATCAGACTAGTTGGTAGAATTAGGGTTTGCGCTTTCCTTCAGTTTCTCAATTTCTTTTCGCAAATAGATTAGCTTCCTTCGAGACTAGCTTCCATACATCAGTTAACAAGCTTCCTCTCAAAGCTCATAGAAGTTGGCTTGAGCCCTAGCGAACTTGTGCCATCTGACCAAGTGATAGCTGCGGCAAGAGCTAGTACTTGTGCATGCAACACCGTCGCTTCCAAGTTTGTTACGAACTACCGGGTTGATAAAAATAAAGAAGGGAGTCCCAGGAGTTGCAACATTATTGCTGCAATACTAGATCTCACCAGGAGACAATGATTTTGAGCTCAAAATTCCCCCATTCCTTGACTTGCATCCAGTGTTCAATGTGGACCACCTTTGGCCATACTTCCCACCATTACGAGGCACATCAAACATTGTAGAAAAACTCACAACAACAGAGTTAAACCCAGTCTACTTGGAACAGACCACAACTAATCAAATTATTGACATACAAGTCAAGAACACTCACCAACAGAAGATCCAACTATATCGGGTTGTCAAAGCTGGCCAACTCTTGCACCAAGGCAAGTGGCTCACCAGGGACCAGGTTCAACAAAAATTTCCTCACCTCATCGAGGCTCTACACGCAATGGGGACCATTGTTTCCTAAGGGGGAAGGAATGATCTAGGTGGATATTGGTGGCCACCCACCTATTCTACTTAGACCTCCATTTGGTTTCATTTGTTTCCTTGTTTATTTCAACATTTACTATATTTAGTAAATTTTTAGTTCTTGAACTTCCGAAGCAGTTTTGACCCCCTAAACAACGTTTTTTGAGGTCCGATGTAGGCCCATATCCATAGGCAAGGGCCTGTAGAAAATCCTGTAGTACTCAGAGAGACCTTTGCAACAAGGTATCGTACACACCAAATGGAGATAATATGACCAAGTTATGACCCTGGGAAGTTGGTTGCCCAACTAACCCCAATGGGGCTCACAAACTCTTGGCGTTACATCTCTCGGGGTTAGGGTTTTGGTTGTTTATGTTTTTCTCATGATTTTCAATAATAAATAGGCCCTTGAGCCTCATTGTAACATAGTTCAGAGGCATGTAGCTGCCACATCTGTTCTCAGAGATAAGTTACCATCGCCCGAGCTAATCTTATTTCCATTTTGTTTATAAGCATAATTCAATATTTGATATTAATGAAATGAAGTGTTATTCTGCCGCATCTTAGTATTTATGGTTATATATGTAATTTGTTGTGATCCTATTTAAGTTAGGATCAATTCCACCTGAGCTTCTAAGTTCCATTATGCTATAGTACGTTGTTGCTAGTGCATCCAAACTCCAAGAATACAATTCCCAACTCCCTTTTCACTTTATTCACATGATTCTTCTCTACCAGTTCTTCAGCTAAAATTGCATGTTGTTTATCTTAGCACTACCCTTATGCCGAACTATCTCCAACTCATACTCCTCCCATTCAACATGCAGGGTTAGTTTGGTTGATATCCTCTTAAATATTTCTGTCAATAAATTTAATGAAAACTGCTAGCAACTAATGTAATCTTAACTTTAACCTATAAACTATATTTTTATTTATATACATAGGGGTAATACCCCCCCTTCCATCATTTTATATTTGTGTTGGTCATCTTCTAGAAGGTGGCACAAATCCTTGTATCCACACAACAAGTTTGCGACCTTCTTGACTGCCTTGTCAACCTAATGGTACCCAACCATCTTCAGATTCTCATATGTTCTAATGTTCACTTTTTAGGTCTTGATAGGTTGTGCCTATTCAATGAATTGCAATGATAGTCCATCTACTATACCTTCCCCTTCGATCTATGAAATTAGGATATTTTGGGGATCATCCTCATATTCTCCATGTTCTTCCACATTATAACACTCTAGAAACTCTTGCACCTGTTGCAGATGTTTATGCACATAACATTGCAATTCACTCTCAAGAACTATTGATTCCCCTACAACGAAAATCTTCTGTTGCAACAGCATTAAGTCTTCATCAAGTGTTGGTTCCCCTACTTCAAAAATAAATGTGGCTTTGAAACTCTGAGCCAACTTGTTACAGTCTTGTGTTCCTCTATGCACTTATAGCTCAACATACCAATTAGCAAAAATAGTGTCCAACATGTGTATAAATTGGTGTACCCACTCTTGATGGGGTACACATCCTTTTTCTAGGGAATGAAACACCATTTCAGGTGCATTTTTGGGCACTCCATGCTTGAATACTTTTCCTCGAGGACCCAAAAATTTGTCCTGAATTTAATACTTATCAATGTTTACATTGTTTGCATCCTACGACTTGGTACTTATGTGCAACCCAACACCTAGCTAGGGTTTCAAACAATGCAACATCTAGCACGAGAATCATCTTATGTTTCAGTATCTAGTCCTGAACCTCCTGAACAAAAATATTTACCTAAGGCCATCCATCGATGTGAGGTGGATTGGGCACCTCGGTCCCTATCTTGCGCATCATTCTAGTGATGTGTGTGCACCTTCACATACTGACCTCATGTAATCTTCTCTTCCAATTCTCCAACGCTTCCTTTGAATCAAATGCACAAGGCCCAATGATGTGCCAACTCAACAGTCCATCTGTTGTGGGATACAAGTAGTCTTCTTGTCGAGCTATCACATTGTATATATTTTGCAGCTATTCTCGACTTATCTCACCTTTCACTGGCTTGACATACTAATCTCCTTCACAGGATCCAATGGTGTTATTAGTCATATATCTCCCCCTTTAAAAATCATTCGGGTTTTATTTAGATTAATGAATACTTGATAGTTGAATGCCCAATATATCCCCAATATAGTAGGGTATAAATTGGTGTCATCCACAATCTCTATAAATTCAAAACTGGTAATGATCGACACCCCATTGATATCCACTAGCACTCCCATCAGTCTTCTAGTAGGGAAATATGTGGTGTTGATTCACAAACCTCAAATGAATTGGAGACCAAGTCAAGTGTGGTTTCACCATAATTTCCCAAGTAATTTTTGGAAATATATTTATATCTGACCCCAAGTCCAGTATAATATTTTTCATATCATACTCTCTAATCTATGCACCAAATCAAAATTCTTTACTGGTTCTTTTCTTGCGAGCCACCTAGTTCATTTCTTCAGATCCTTTGGTACATTGCTCCACCAAATTTCTAAATTTTTCCAATGCTTGGTTGTCATTCACTAACTCCAAATATCTCTAGATAATATTCCGGACTAGATTTTCAATTTCCACTAGTTTGATGTCTACGATATCATCATAGATGGCTGGCATGGATACTTCACGAATTTCCTCTAGTTTGTCCCATTCTACAACAACCATCTCCCTCTGTGCCTCCTTGTATGTTTCCTTTTCCTGAAAAGGGTTGAACTTGGGAGGGGGTTCAGGTGCTATCCTCACTCATTGCATCTATGGTGTCGTAGACTTCGCAACATCTACTCTTATCTTTACACTTCCTCAAGTCATTGTGCTAACTCATTGTTGGGTTCTGCATGGTTCGACAACTATCATCTACATATTAGGTCCCTTCTTCTCTTGCCACTTGGCAATCAATTATGGAAATTTATTAGTCAAATGATCCAACACTCGACAATAAGTACAAGTGCAACATCGATTAGTGTAGTCTCACAAAATATGTACCTACTATCCACAATTATAGTAGACTATTGTACCTCGACCTTGGCCAAATCCCCCTCTTCCTTGGGTCAATCCTTATAATCCTCTAGTTGCCATTCCTTATTCCTACTCTGACTAATTATAGTTTCCAACTTGATTATACCACGGTTGGTTGAAATGAGCTGGCTCTGCTTCAGTTACCTTAGGTCCTTGTACACAAAATGAACCAAAAGTATGCTCATGCATTAAATCCAATGCATTATAGTGGTGGATGTCATGTCCCACTGATTTGAAGAAATCATATAATAAAGTGCATGCCATAGCTTCATATTTATACATCATTGGATAAATCTGAGGAGTATGGCTCCACACTCGACAAATTTCACACCACATGCCTCTACCCTACACAAGCAGATTCACTATTCTAGTGGCCATATAATCTGTCATCAATTTACATTCGTTCCTACGGTGACCCTTTATCCAACAAATGGTACACTATACCTCTTCCTGCTTTTCCTTACCCTTAGTCAAATCTTGAAGTTTGAAGGTCAGTGCAACCAACTGTGACTGTGACTGGGCCATGCCATTTCTTTCTCCACCTCCTGATCTCAAATCCTCCAAATTTAATGCGAGCTCTAAGGCCTTCGATTATGTACTTATATGTTGTTGTGTTAATGGTATCCTGATATGGGGTAGTAGTCTGACAATAAACCACTCTTTGTGTTGCTCATCCAGAATTTCAAATGTCATCCCGTCCTTCAAAATCTTAAATCGTTGATCAAAGTCCCACATCAACTCACTTGAGCCTCGCTTAATTTCCATGAACTCCATAATGCACTGGGACTTTGATTTAAACTTCCAGAATTCCATTATTAAATTCTGTTTGATCTCATTCAAAGTCTTGTTCTATTTGGCTAGAGTCATGCCCTTGAAAATCAATGTACCACATGAATGCACAGTCTATGAAAGGTGATTTCAACTGCGCCATCTTTGTGGCCTCATCCTAGACCTGCTTGGATGTCCAGGCGACCTCACACACAAATAAGTGTTGTTCTGGGTCTTTGTTCCTAGAACCATGAAACATAGGCATTTTGAGATCCACACCCACCGTTGTACTTTACACAATACTTCTAGATGAATTACTTCTACCGATACCTACTAAAATACTAGAAATTTGTACACTTGTTTGTGCACCAACTTAAGCTTGAGCTCCCTATGTTGATCTCCCTACGGTTTGACCAATCCAACTACTACTAGTATTTCCACCTCCTTGACTATAATTACCTTCTACACTAGTTGTAATAATTTTTTGAGTTCTTGCCTCGTGATTCACATAAGCATGTGGGGTTGTGGGTTCAACACTAGGCACGGCCTGATTTTGCTGTCCAGGATCCAAAGACTTTGTGTTGCATGGACTCAAATTCTCTCCTTCCTCTTCTTATATGCACGGGGTAACAAATTGCATTCCTTCATAACTCTGGTCACTTGTGCTGCTCCTTGTCCATCAATGGCCTCTCTTAGCCCTCTCCCTGGGCTTCTCCTCTTAGCAGACATCGACGCTGAACAAAATCCTACCGTGTCACCCCATAAAAACCTCCTTCCACTCCTCCAAGTGCCACCATAAAAACTCTCTCTCTCCACACTGTCTCTTCACCTTCACTTGCACAGTCCTGAAACCACAGTAAACTTCCAAAGTAATCTTGCTACCTTTTCTCCTTGCCATCTTCTCAGACCATTTCTTGGTTCTCACCGACTCCCCTTGGCGCATGAACAATCTAGCCACTCATGTTGTTTGATTCCAAAGGCAGAACTTTGTGGTCATATAACAACATCTTAATGGATAATGGAAATGGATGTATAAATCTTCCTCACGGTCCCTTTAAAAACTTTCTCTACACCACAATATACAATATTTTATCTTCCACTGCAAACTCAACAATATACCCCTCCAACACACTTTCAAACCAAATTTGTACAACATGTGAAGTTTTATTACTCACTGCTTGAAGTTGTTGTACCTCGTATGGAGTCCACTTCCTTGGTCACATGTCGGATTGTTGTACTTCAACTAATGAACCTACTATGTTAGGATATTCAAGAATTCTACAAAGAAGGTTTCATGGAAGTCAATAAACATGTGCTTATGCAACCATTTCTTCGTACTATGCTTTTTGTCCCTGATTTATTTCATTGCAAACTCAAGCTCTTTCCACTTAATCCATTGTGTATTCTCCTCCTTGGTGGGATTCCATGGCTTCTACATTCCTACCAGAAAATCCCATAACAAAAACATTTTTTGGTGCACGAGATTCAGACAAACCTGTGATTTGTTATGTGGTTGGCCAACAAAACTTGCTTAGCATCGACCCTTTTGGGAAAACCCACGGAGTGGGTGAATTCTCACCTGAGATGCTAATGCGTGATTGTAGAAACCAATTTTTTGAAATATAAAGGGATTGTTAACAACTTAATACACTAGATTCCCACACGTAGCATAAGAATCAAACACATAGTGGACAACCACTTAACCATCATCATAGGACTACATACTATGCAGATCCGTTGAACTCTTCTGGTCACCAATTAACGTGCAAGTCTCAAAAGACAATGTGCCAGAGGCTAAAGTAACTTACAACTCTTGGCGTGTAGGACAACATCAACAACACCAAACACTATTTGTTATGGGGACATGATAATGTGTTAATACATTACCAGGTTTTCAACTAATGAGATCATTCAATGTTTTCACTCATACTCAAAGTTGTACCAGAACATTAGAGATATATTAAACCATAATATTGTAACCAAAGAGTTATATTCATACATAAAAAAAGATATTCAGGGCAACCCAACAATCCATTTTGTTACTTCAATATAAAATAAGTAAAGGCGCCAGATGATACCATGAAACTATCTTGTAATCTGGCTCACCAACCATTATCCTCTACATAAAGTACAAAAATGAAAGCACACACATAGTACAAAACCATCCAACGTTTACTATATATGATGGAATTTACATTAGGGGTTGCAAAGAAGCTACATAATCAAACATCAATACTTAAGGCTACATACACACAACCAAAGAGAGATATACAAGCATAGCAACAATCTTATCTTCAACAACTACAATTTAAACATTCAACAATCCATCATCTAGTCATATCATCTGTTCATTAACCTTCTAACTTCTCTCGAACCTCTCCTTTATTAGCTCCTGGTGACTTCTTGAACCTTATTGTCTTGCTCCTCCATCTCTCCAACTTTCCTCTTCGCTAGAAGACCATTAGGATATTTTTTGGTATCTCTCTTAGCTGTCTAAAGCATGCTAAAAATATCTCTTGTCTGTTTCCTGCACTTCACTGACCTTCCTCTGCCTGCAAAATATATATATAGCTTCCCCTACCATGGCATCCCTCTCCACCTTCACCATAACTTCAAAATCATAACTACCTCACCTTATTAATATGCACCCCCACTCTTTGGAAATTGACGTCTCCTTCCTAGGCGATGCCTCCCTTTACCACACCTCTTCGTCCTGCACTAGCTCCCTTTGCTACGCACCATTTGCTCCTTCCACACTTCTCTATCCTCATGCATGGTCCTTCACTTAGCAAAAAATGAACACAAAAAAATTATGGCCTCCAACAATATCCCTCACATGAAATACTCCATGTTGTCCATCCACTCCTATCGCCAAATACGCCTCACATATGTAGTAATGTTGCCCAAAACCATTATAAATTTTGCACCCCTCACAACAATAATCACCTTATCCAGCTTATCATTTCCCCATGGAGAACCTGATTACTTTATAATGCTCGCCACCATGGGTATAACCACATAATTCTATACCACCTACAACTTCAATGGAGAAGGATGGGTTACTCCTTGCTATCGTCCTCCTTGAGAGATTAATGTGCAGGAGATAAACGCATTTCAAATCCTTCACTCCTTACAACCAATATCATCTCATCCAACTTGTTATTTCTCCATGGAGACCTTGAATACTTCATAATGCTCGTCACCATGGATATAATCCACATAAGTCTATATTTCCCATGCCTCAAATGTAGGATGATGGGGCGCTCCTTGCCATCATCATCCCTAGGAGATGAATGCAAATAAGAAGAGTTCCCTCCATCACCAACATCATGTATGAATTGTGAAAACCGCAGTTCATTTCCTAATATGTTTCCTAATAGAACTAATACTATCTCTCATGTATGAATTATGAAAACCTCAATTCATTTCCTAATATGTTTCCTAATAGAACTAATACTAACTCTCCTTGCTCACCTTTGATTATGCCTACCTCCTTTTTGAGGACACGTGTATATAACATGCCCACTCCAAGTTCATGTAAGTTTCCACATGGTTCTCCAAACTTATACTCATAAGTATGGTCCTCCAAAATTTTAAAATTAAATACATTAGAATTTAATGGAAATCCACCTTTTCATTTATAATTAGGGTGGCAGGTTCTAGGTGAGTTCCTTTATTAGTTAATATATCCACTTCCTTCTTGTTGAGGAAAAGAACATGAATTATAGACTTTGTGGAGAATGTTTTTAATAAAGAATATATTCTTTTGAAAATGTTTATGAGTCTCACTCAATTGGAAAGGTACTTAAATAAAAGTGACAAACAATGATTCATGAATCCCCACTAATATTATTAAGATTGGGATAAAGCCTTAAAGCAATCCCGGCCATAAGGAATATGCTTTTGCTTGAATATTAGAAACTTGTCCAATTTCCTAAGTGAAAAATAATTCAAGGAATATGTTTTTGCTTGAATATTAGAGACTTGTCCAATTTCCCAAGTGGAAAAAAATAATTCAGTTTATCCATTGAAATGAGTTATCATCGTTTTTTCTCCAAAATCTTGCCACCTTTTTAAATGTTATTTATTATTATTATGTTATATTGTTTTCGGTTTTTTTTTTTTTTTAACTTATACTATATTAATGTCATATCATTTATATACATCTCTTATATTAAAATGTTCCACTTTTATAATAATATATTTAAAAGTGACTACCATACCACCATACCCAAAAAAAAGTGACTAGAAAAAACAATTATAACTTTGTTATAGATTATGATTTTATTAAGAAATTTGTGTATTAACTTTATATTGAATTGTGGTATAATGGCTACGAAAAAACGATTTTTTTAATTTTACTTTTGTTACATAAATTTCTTTCATCAATAATAAAATAATATTTATAAAATCAATTTACAACTATTATTATGACTTTGTCTTGGTTATGATCTCATCCAAAATTTTGCATATTAAATTTGTTGACTGATTTATTTGTTATTAAAATATTTTATAATGATACATTTTTAAAATAAATTTGCTTTAAAACAATTTTTTTATCCTAACAAAATAGTATAGTATAGTATTTTTAGAATTAGTGGAATATAATTATATTGAGAGATATTTTCTCTATTAATATAATAGATATGTCGTAAGCTAATGTTTATATTGACGAAATCAAAATAAAATA
>APFE031464281.1:0-11598 GCA_000404065.3 Pinus taeda
CTTAGGACAAGTTGAGGAGAAACTTCCATATGCCATATACTTTGTCAGCAAAAACCTGTCCAAGGCAGAAATGAACTACACTATAACTGAGAAAGAGTTTCTGGCCGTGGTTCATTCCCTGAACAAGTTCCAACACTACATCACTGGCTATCAAACATTTGTACATACTGATCATGCTGCAATTAGATATTTAATGAATAAGCCTGATGTAAATGCTTGTATCATTAGATGGTTACTTTCGTTGCAACAGTTTGATTTGGCTATCGTTGACAAACCGGGTAAAGAAATGTTGTTGCTGACTTCTTGTCTAGATTGGATTTGCCTGCAGGTGAAGAAGGAACAATGGATGACCAGATTCCAGATGAACATCTGTTTTCTATCTCAATACTCTCTCCATGGTTTGCTAATATAGCAAACTACTTGGTCTCAGCACAGTTCCCTTCGCATCTATCCTCAAAGGAGAAGAGCAGAATCGTGAGGAAGAGTGCCCCATTCACTTGGATCAGGGGCAACCTATTCAAACTTGGCCCCGATCAGATCTTGAGGTGTTGTGTTAGGGAAGAGGAAGTCTTTGACATCCTCCTAACCTGTCACAATGGACCCTGTGGAGGCCATTTTGCAGCAAAGAGGACTGCCTTCAAAATTTTACAGGCAGGCTACTATTGGCCCACTCTTCATCAGGATGTCAGAAGATACATCAACCAATGTGATCGATGCCAGAGGATGGGGAAACCGACTCCAAGGGACAAAATGCCTCTCCAACCTTAAGTGACCCTCGAGCCATTTGAGAAGTGGGGCATGGATTTTGTGGGTCCTATCAACCCTCCTTCGAGGCAAAGGTCTTATATCATTGCCTGCACCAATTACCTGACAAAGTGGGCAGAAACCAAGGGAATCAAAGTAGCAACAGAAGAAAAGGTGGCTGAGTTTTTAAGAGAAAACATCTTCTACAAATTTGGCTACCCAAGAGAGTTAGTCACCGATCAAGGAAGCCAGTTCACCTCCAACTTAATTGAAGACTTGCTCGCTCATCACAAGATCAAGCATAGGACTTCCACCCCATATCATCCTCAAGCAAATGGAAAGGTGGAAGTCACTAATAGAGCATTCAAAGGTATTTTGACTAAGGTGGTGAGCAGCAGCAAAAAGGATTGGGCAGATCGCCTAGTTGAGGCCACTTGGGCCTACAACACCACTTGGAAGACCACAACCAGTTTCACACCTTATGAGCTGGTCTACGGGAAGAGAGCTCTACTGTCAATCGAGTTCGAGTACAACACATTGAGGATGGCAGCTCAGCTGGACCTAGATCTCAACCATGCTCAACGTGAAAGGTTATTGTAGCTGAATGGGTTAGATGAACACCGAATGCAGGCCCTCCTCCACTCAGAAGTGGTTCAACTTCAGAGGAATATATGGCATGACCGGTACCTTAATGAAAAACAATTCCAGCTGGGAGATTTGGTGTTGTTGTATGACTCCAGACATAAGCATTTCAAAGGGAAGCTGAGGACAAGATGGCTAGGACCATATGCAGTGGAGAAGTGCAATGACAATGGTTCCATCCTTATTTGGACCATTGATGAAGAAGCCATCCCCATGCTCGTCAATGGGTATCGACTGAAGATCTACAGGAAACCCCTTTCGAGGCAGGAGTTCATCGAAACTGTGGAAAAATCAGTGCTGGTAATAGAGAAAGGTTCTGCCTCTGTTCCGGCCACACCTTGAGCATCATCAAAATAAAATAAAAAATAAAAAATAAAAATAAATAAATAAAAAGATCCTTGGGAGAAAACCTCTCTAAGGTGCCCAAGGTAGATAGTTGGGGTGAAAACCTCATTGAGCCGCCCCTGTTGTCTCTCGGAAAATAAAGAATTTGAATAAAAAGACCCTTGGGTGAAAACCTCTCTGAGGCACCCAAGGCAGATAGTAGGGGTGAAAACCTCCTGGAGGCACCCCTGCTATCTCTCTCTCTCAAAAAAAAAAAAAAAAGGAAAGAAAAAAAGAAAAGAGGAAAAAATAAAAAGAAGAAAGAAACAAAGGAAAAAAGAAAGAAGCAAGTTTAATCCCTCAAGAATTGTTGCAGGTTGCAGGAATACACTGTAGAAAGGAGGCCTCCCATAACAAAGACAGGAGTCTGTACCAAGTTACCAGGCATCCTCACATACACTCCCTCCATGGACACTCATTTTTTTCAAGATTCAGACACAATCTGGTCGAGGTTCAACCTTCTACAAGAAGTTTCAGGACTTTCTATAGGAAACATCCTGTAGAGCCTTTGGGCAGGCCACAATCAATTCTAGAGAGGGATTTGAAGCTTGAAATCTGTTGATGAGGCATGCAACCACCCTTTTCTTCCATCCTCCACTTGTTTCATCTCCTTCCACCACCATTGCAACAATCTGGTTGAATATTCCTGCACAGTCATACAAGAGTTCTGTTTCCTCAGATTAAAATTTATTTTTTTCAAGTGACAAATCAAGCATGCAGAGGCTCGCACACTTTACCTGTCAAGGCTCCATCAGGACCCTTCATCCGTGAACGCAACCTTGATCATTTCAACATGCATCCTAGGAGGAGAAGCGGCTACAGGATGTCCTACAGGAATCCTGTAGCAGCTGATCTGGTTGGAGCACATACTATGGAGACACCAGCAGCTCAAATCAAACGAAGCCGGTGCATGCAGCATTTACCACCAAAGGGTCGGGTCCCAAAGTCTTGTATCCAGCATCAGCCAATGAAAAAGGAGCTCCAGCACCCGTGCATGAAGCAGCAGCAAGAAAATCCAGCATTCCACGTTCTGAAGCTTGCAAAACACGTCCACAGCCACACATGTAAGTGTCTAACCTTATTCGTCGAATTGCATGAACTATACTCTAAAATTTTCATGACTGTGAAATGGGCGGATTGAACAAGTTTGTTGGCCAGTCAACTAGCCACCCACAGCCAATTGGATGGCCTCATGGGATCCGAACAAGCTCGGTTATGCCAAAGAGATAGGCAGTTGACACGTGGGAAGTGTCCAGTCGGGGAGAATCGACAGTGTGACAGAAATGGTGGCGATGAATGGTAGAAGGAAGGATTTGGCGGTCAGAGACACACAGAAGAATGATGGTTGTGACGTTGGCTAACGGATCGGCCTGGACAGCTCACCCCCGCACCATGAATTGCGCAGTAATTCAAATTGCCCGGTCGAATAACTCACGGTGAACCGCTGTCATTCGCACTTGCAACCGTTTTTGCAGTAGAGTACGCGTCCTCCTCCTTTGTAGTTTGTTAGCCTGAGCTTCTCGACTTGTTTCAACGTCCTTCCGTGTCTCAGACTTGTCCAAAACCACCGTGACATCCTCCAGAAATCGGAAAAACTTTCTACAGGAAGGAGCGCTACAAGAAACGCGGCATAACGAAGAAACCTGGACTGTCTACGTCGAGGTTAACAATTCTCAGAGAGGTAGGCCCGAACACACCATTCCCATGCATGATATTTCAAAAGGTGGTGAATTTGACGTGTTGGGGTAGGAAAAAAATTAAAAACAAGTCTGTCTGTGAATCCAAATAGTAGTTTACTTGTGGTTGCATGAAATTTTCTTCGTTGGTTTGCGTCTAAGATTTTCTCCACGGGTCCTGAGGAAAATTCCTCCTATAGAGAAGTTGAGACACTGTCAAGGCTAACCGGTGAAAGCAAATTGTGAATTTTACATGATTATGTGTATGCTGGAAATTTAGCTTTGCACTCCGTTTAGGGAAACCCGAGTTGTCCTTCTGTACACGGGCAGTCGAGTTTTAAAACCGGGGAATTGATACGAAGTGGCCTGGAGATATTGCTTTCAACGTTCTGAGGAGGAAACACAAATAGAATTCCCTTTCTACTCAAATCGCAAGCCAAAAC
This sequence comes from Pinus taeda, assembly GCA_000404065.3. NCBI lineage: Eukaryota > Viridiplantae > Streptophyta > Pinopsida > Pinales > Pinaceae > Pinus > Pinus taeda. Next base: position 3,890 of record APFE031464281.1, read on the forward strand.
AGAGTATTTCTCACCATGCCAGGAGGGTTTATCAGAAAGGAACCCTCGGACTCCAAGAAACTGCGAGAAACTCCTAAGGTGGTAGACTTATTTTCCCGTGCAAACTGGATGACCTTCTGTGACAAAATTCAAGGTCACGATGATGAAATAACAGAGGAATTCCTAAGGTCCCTGAAGCCTAAATTGAAGACACTAGCCACTGTCAACTTCAGAGGGTTGACCCTAAAGCTCACCCCACAACTCATTAGCAGAGTCACTGATCTACCAATGGGGGTACCCTGGGATAAAGAGGAGAGGAAATTGGGCCAAAAGGCTAAAAAGGAATTCTTCTTACCAGAGGAACAGTTTTCAGAGGATAAGAATGGGGTCCGTAGAACCAGCCTACAACCATTTTGGAGCGAAGTCAACCTTCAAATTATGAAATATATTACCTGTGAGGGGCGGTTCAGTATCGTATATGGTTATCACTTCCGTTTGCTAACTGAACTCAAGCACAAAATGGATTTGCCCACAGAACAAAAGTTGAGCATCCCCTACTTCCTCCTGCAATCCTTGATTGAGTGTGCCACAAAGCTGCGGGAGGGGACACCAGACCAGCTGGCCCATCATGGGCTTATCAAGCTCCTAGTAGAAGATGCACTCCATACCTACACTGTCCCTCTCTCCTCAGAGATCTTTCCAAATATGTCTAAGGATGATGACATCTGAATTATGGCCGAGGAACTCACTTCCTCCAGCAGCGAGGAGAAGGAACACATTGAGGCAGAAAAGAAAGCCAAGGGTCAGGAAACCCCGAGCAAACCACCAAAACAAGGACAAAAAGAGACACGAAAGAAAGGCCAAGCTGCTGAGGCCAAAACGGTGGGTGGAAAAATGACACAAACACCTAGGGAGAAGAGATTGCAGAGCAGGGCAGAAAGGACTGAAAAAGTCCAAGCAAGTGAAGGCACACCTAAGGTAGCCATAGCCAAGCTAAAGGAGAAGGCACCCCCAGCCAAGTAGGCCAAAACAGTGCCAATTGGTTCTACAGGAAGTCCAAAAATTGCTTCTACAGGAAGCCAGAAACCAGTCAGCACAGGACTTTCTACAGGAAGTCTGAAAAAAGGGCAAGGGAAGGAAGAATCTCCTGAGATTCTAGCTAGGGAGGCAGCAGTTGTGCTGGCCGCCCTCAGCACATCTCCAAAGCAGAAAGAAAAGCGGAAGAGGGAGCCTTCCATGTATTTTAAGGCGAGAAGAAGCACGAGGATTAAAACTGGTAGACCAAAGGAGAAATAGTCCAAAGGACCAATCACAGTTGAAGACACCCCATCCAAACAGAAGACATCCATAACATATGAGCGAGGAAGCCCGAAGACATCCACATGGAAAGAAAGGATGGAGAAATTGAACTCGGGGGCCTCTCTACAGGATGCCAAGGCTACTCTACAGGAAACATTGGCTAGGATGAAGGAGACCAAAAAGATGGAGGAAAAGGTAGCCAAGTCATCACTGGAGGAAGAGAAGGATGATACCATTATGGAACCAAGCCCCCAACCCAGCCTGGGCTCTTATTATAACTTCTTAGAGGCCGGGAAAATCATTCCTCAAAAATTCACAGTGCCACTTTTCCTAGCACTAGAGGAAGAAATAGTAAGGACCCACACTTGGATGAAGATCGCTAAATCCAAGGGGTTGGCAGATATAGGTCCTCTGGAGGAAAAGGTCATGGAGGCCCAAAGAGAATTGGCAAGGGTACGGCATGTGGAGAGCTACCAGCAGGCCAAGCTACGAGAAGAGAATGAGCTACTTAGACAATAGCTACAGCTACAAGGACAGAGGAAAGAAGACAGGCCTCACCTCTTGGGAGAACAATAGTAATAAGAGGAGGCCACAACAGCCAAAGACACCACAGAAGAGCGTCAGAGAAAAGAAGGAATGCAAGCTGAACTTGAGGCACTAAACCAGCAACTACAGGAAAGAGAATTGCAAGCAGGCCTAGAGATACAGTCTCTAAAACAGCAGATTCAAGAGAAGGAGGCCCAACTGGCCTGCATGGCCAGTTGGGCAATGAAAGCTCTGCAATGTAGGCAGCCGACCAAATCCTACGCCCTATACCTCAGGGATCAGTGGCTGCAATTTCAGATCAACACTTTGGCACAGAGGGATATCACTCAAATCCAAAACCCCCAACAATTCATGGCTTTATGTAACAACAGTTCGTCAGAAGACAAGGCCAAGCTATCAGAGTTCTACCTTCATAATTTGGCCCTTCCCAACATGACCTCGTGGGACCCCAACATAGCAGTAGGGGACATGCAGCTTATGGCCATGACCTCATGGCTAAACCATGAAGAAAAGAGAGCGGCAGAGGTCATAAATGTCATGGACCGGGAACTACAGGAACCACTGCTGATTAGAGCAAAGCCAGAGGACCCCTCAGCATTGATATCCACCCACCAGCACCTAGCAACCGACTCTCAGGCCCCGTTGGAGTACATGGATCGTCAGGCTCAGGCCATAGCACATTTTGAGGACATGGAGTGACTATTTGGGGACAACTGTGTTCATGCTTGCACCCGTAGGTGGAACACATTGTCCCACAGCCTCAAAATCAGGGAATACCACACCTAACTAGAATGAGGGAGACCTTGGCACAAGTGCCTCTCTACAAAAAGTCTATGCAGAATCTTCAAGCCAGCTGGATGGGCCTCAAGTTAAGTCCACCTTTGCTTTTGGGGTTGCTAGAAGGAGGCACGGAAGAAGAAGAGCATAAGCAGTGGGAAGAGGTGGAAAGGAAGGCTGGATTCCATGACAGTGAAGAAGATATTAATTCAGAAGCCTGGGATGTGAGGGAAGCGATCAAAGCAATTAAGGACGAGGAGTTGGACTAGTTGCTCAGAGGATGAGAAACCCATTTAGCAGGGGCGTGATGATGAGCCCCAAATTGGGTAACTTATTGGGCTCATTTTGCCTAATTGTCCTTGTTCAATCCTCCATTTTTCATAGATTATGCATTATTTTTTAGTATTTTTATGTCATTTGAACGAATAAGGGTGGTCACGCTACCTAGGAGGCTAACACGTGGTTATTTCAGGTTTTTTGGACAAATGTTGGAGCAAAACCGAGCAATCATGGGCTAGGTAACAACCAAGCTTGAGGTGAAGATTCGTAGGGGGGTTGTCTCTGACATTAAATGGCCCTTCCTTGGGATCTCCACCCTCAAATCTGAGTTCACAGGCCACCAAAACGGATCTTGAAGGCATCCAAGCAGATTTTGGAAAAGGGACTGTCTACTAGCAGTTGGGACAGTCGAGTCCCTCGTATTTAGGAGGCCTGCTAGGCCCCTTGTGATGTATAAATAAGAAGGCCTCAGCCTTCGTAGGTTACTTTTGAAACCATTGCATTTTTTTTGCACTATAGTGCTGTCACTTTCAGCTCGTTTTCTTGTAGCCATTGTGGCATAACTTTCGGTTGATGACTATTTTTTTGATAATGACAAGCAGTCCTATTTTGTATCAGCTCTGAGTTCTTTATAGGAGCCGCAGCTCTTAGGGTTGAACCCAACCTAAGAGCCAAGGCCTCCTTTATGTACTGTTATTTTTCCTTTCTGCAATGTTGTTTCTCCTTTTATGCATTTGCAAACATATTTTTGTTAGGCAGATTAAATTGTGTTGATTAACTAGGTCACTGTTTATGGTTAGAAATGCTTCTTATGTTTAGAATAGGTTGGTAGGATATCAATAGGGAAAAAGCTCCAGAAAAAAGTCCAACAAGCACCTTTGGTTTCACCTCTCCCTCATAGGATCAGGGGCTGGGATCAAAGTAACCTTGTTGTCCCAAACAAAAACATTATTTTTGCTTTGCCATGCAATCACTAGTGTACGGTTTTCATTTGCAGAAGTTGGTTACATGTTCAGAGCTTTGAAATGTTTCATTGCCTAGTTGATATATATGGTTCCCTTGCAAATAAAGCTGTTGTTCATTCACTTTACTGTTAGCTAGATCAGATTAGGTTGGTATAACTAGGACTTTGATTACTTGCAAGTCTTTATTGGTTCAGTTGAAAGTACACGGTGCAGAGCATCTCTACCACTTCTTCATCCACCCAAACTTCATCAAAACCATTTGTTCCATCTCCTAACTAGGTTTCTCATCTCATGTTTGTCATCTTGCCCACGTAACCCTACCTTTTTGTGCAACCATTGTTTCAGCCTTCTTTAAGCCAATTCAGTCATCTACACCTTCTCCCAACTCCATCCACCAGTCCCAGGGCCACTTCAGACCCCTATCCTACCTCCATACCCATTCCTTCATCTTTCCTCACTCATCCATCCTCCAAAATCCCATTTCTAAACATCCTGTAGAAATTTCTGAACATCCTGTAGAAATTCCTGAACATCTTGTAGAACCCCTGCAGACTCCTGTAGAAGCTCACAAATGAGTTTCTTGATAGCCAAACTTTGTGAAACTCTCTGGAAGGGTGTTAGGGACTCCTTAGGCCCTCTCTGAACCTTCCTGACCTCTTCCAAGCATTTCTCCTGACTGATCCACCTCTGCACAGTCAAGAACAGTGAAAGCCTATGCATGATGACACTGACGACTTATTCAAAAATACAAAAAGATGTTTTCTTCAAATAGAGGTAGTCTAGACACATGTATTTTACCTTCATAGAAGTAATGGCATCTCTTTCAGTAGCTTGCATTCTCTTCTTTGTGTCAGTAGGACTAGCTAGTAGAATTAGGGTTTGCTAGTGTTTGCGCTTTCCTTCAGTTTCTCAATTTCTTTTCGCAAATAGATTAGCTTCCTTCGAGACTAGATTCCATCCATCAGTTAACAAGCTTCTTCTCAAAGCTCATAGAAGTTGGCTTGAGCCCCTAGCAGACTTGTGCCAGCTGACCAAGTGACAGCTGCGGCAAGAGCTAGTACTTGTGCATATAGCACCGTCGCTTCCAAGTTTGTTACGAACTACGGAGTTGATAAAAGTAAAGAAGGGAGTCCCAGGAGTTGCAACATTATTGCTGCAATACTGGAGCTCACAAGTCACTGACCAGTCCTTAAGGACTATCTTATTCACCTTTGCTAGATTGGCTGGCAACACGACTCTTCACTTAGCCAACAGGTCCTATATGCAGTATGCCTTGGAATGCCTTGAACCAAAGGTATTCAACTGGTGTGACGCAGTACTTCCAGTGATAAAAGAACAGCTTACCAAGGTGAAAAATGGAAGATCCAAGAACTTTGGTTATGGTTCTATTTTGACCGCTTTCGCCATGGAGAAGATCCCACTGATGCAGCCACAGTACATTTCACTCGGTCTGCCACCACTGACTGAGCCACAGATGCAGAGATGGGTTGACCCTATGGCCAGACATGTTGTTCAATCACAGGTTTCATTCTCTGATGCCTTCTTTGAGTGGTTCAACCATTAGTAGATGGTTTATGCCGAGTATCCATATGCCGGGATGGATTTCCGGGGTGACCCAGATTTGGTGCTGCCGGCTGGCGAGCAGTGGGGTGTCATAGGTAAAAATCTCTGACCATATCTCTGTTCATTACTTTTATAATGTTCTTGTGCTTTTTAAATGTTTATCAAGACTAATCAAAACTCATGTGTTCATGCAAATATTGGACCAGTGCGACCAGCAGTGCGCCCGAGGGTAGCAGCTACTGTTCCAGTAGGAGAGGCTATAGGGAGGGCTGTCCTTCGTGATTTGGATTAGCCAAGACCCTTGCAGTATTGCAGAATTAGATCGAGGGCCTCACCCTCGGTATTCCAGATGTGAGGACCGACGAGTTACCTCTGAGATTACAGTGACATACCACTGGCGTACCAAGCCGATGGACTAGGCTCTTATGCATGATTGCATAGGCTATGACTTGTTAGCACTAGCACCATTGACCTAGGGTGCTTCCTTGAATTTTTGAGTTTTTGGGTCATATGACCGATTTTGTCCTGGACACAGAACATTATGTGAAAAACTATAAACAGTTATATATATTTTTGATTTTCGGAGCTTTATTTTGGTTAAGTTATATGATCCTGACGCAAATGTTGATGAGATGCTTTTCTTTTATAAATGTTGCAAATGTTTATCTAACACATAATTTGCTAATGAGTTGGTTAATGTGTTTAAGTTTTTAGAAATGTGCTGATATTGAATAGAATCAAACTGCCTTTCCAAAATCTTGACCCTTAGGAACATGCGATAGATAGTTGTATTCTGAACGGAATAGATGCAATTAAGCTGTAGAATGACAAGTTGTGAGTCTAGTCTAACGACAAGTCGGCGTATGCCATGCGCGATGGCACCAGAGAGGAGCTCTATCAACGTGCTATATTCAGCGATGTTGTTCGTTGACCGACCAATACATACCCATCTGAAACTCACTAACTTGCTGCTTGGATCAAAGATGGCCCAGGCTGCAGAAGATAGGTTCCGCGTACTACGACTCCCTCCGTCGACGTATCCAACAAAGGATTCCAATGGGTTCGACATCTACAACAAATGCAAAAGTGGATTACCTAACCAAAATGATCACTCTTAACGAAAACAAAAATGTAACAAAATCATATGAAGAGATTACTACGCTTAGTCAAGCATAGTAACGCTTAAGGTACAACCCGTATCGGGGTCGCAACAATGGAATCCCATCATAATATACTAGCTCGTAGGCCCCTTTTACTAATACATTCTTAACAATATAGGGACCCATCCACAAAGACTGGAACTTACCTGCTCCCAATTTATCGGATTCCTGATCATAAAGTAAGACCAGGTCACCTTCTGAGAATACACGAGGTTTGACATTCTTTTCAAACTGCACCTTAACTCATTTCTTATGTGCTTTGTTAGCCAAGGTGGCATCACGACGGGTTTCATCTAGTTGGATAATTCCAAGAAACAAGCCTCTTCCTCCAAAGTTCTAGGGAGAAGGTTGACTACGAGCTTAAGAGATGAAATTTCACACTGAACTGGTAAGACTGCTTCCAGGTCATACACCAGCTGAAAGGGTGTAAATCCGGTCGCATTTCTCACCGATGTCTAGTATGCCCACAAGGCCGAGTATAGGATTAGGTGCCAGCTCCATTTATGGACTCCAATCATCCTTTGTAGCGTGCGCTTCAGGACTTTTTTGATCGCCTCAACTTGCCCGTTAGCTTGTGGATAATGCAGAGTAGAGCCTAATTTGGCAGCCAACTCAACCATCATGTGATTGCAGAAATGCGATCCATGATCTGTGACTATAGCTTGTGGAACACTGAATCTGGAGACTACATGATTGAAAAAGAAAAGAGCAGTCATTTCACCGCTGTTGTTTAATGTAGGCATCTCCTTGGCCCATTTTGTAAAATAGTCGACTTCGACTATGATATACCCATGCCCCCCGGCTAAGGTGGGGTTACATGTCATGAAATCTATGCCCCATTTGGCGAATGGCCCAACAACAACTATAGGATGCAGAGGTGTGGGTGGTATTCTGGTTTTGCGGTCGAAGATTTGACAAGCATGGCAACTTCTGACTGTTGTTATGCAATCTTTGAACATTGTTGGCCAGAAGTAACCTGCTCGTAAAAATCTTTTGTTTCATAACGTAAGCAGATTGATGCCCCCCACACACGCCTGAATGACGATCATTTAGGAATTTTTCAGCCTCCTCATGGGTGAGGCACCTTCGCAGAACTGTATCGATACCATGACGGTAAAGTGTATCACCGACAATCATGTAG
>APFE031464281.1:18651-137696 GCA_000404065.3 Pinus taeda
TAGAAACAAACAAACCAAAACTACTTTCGCTTTCCTTTATGAGAAGTAGATAAGAGGGGAACAAAGGACACCAACCTCAATCTTGTGCTTGGTTCCTTGCTTGGTTCCTCTCCCTTCTGACACATCTTTGTCGCTCCTTCTTCGTTTACCTAGATTCAAAGAGCACCTGTGGAATCAAAGCAGCATAATACTATCGAAGAACAGAGATCTACCATCATAAACAATATAGGACCAGATATATATTGACCACACAAATGCATATATCATCAAACATACAAGAATGTGGAGGAAAACTTGAATAACTTTATTAATATCAAGAATAGCAAAGAGGATTACAACCCATTATTCTGACCCAACGTCATCCTCCCAGCATGAAAGCCCTTCTTCACCTCATGAAAAGCTTAGATCACCTAACACTATGATATTGCACCAAGAAACCATCAACACTTCCTTACAAGATACAAGATTCCAGCCTCTTGGATCTTTGTGATGAGGGATCCATATATAGATGTTTGCAGGGGGGTGAGTCAGCTGTTGGATTTTTGATTAGTGTCCTCTCTCTGATAGTTCTTGATTCCACTTGGAGATTGATGATCTGTTACTCATCCCTGGGCGAATTCAGAGAGGCAAGTGTCATAGGAGAAGTTTCTGGAATATTCCATGATCATCCACCTTGCAAATTGTCTCTGCCATTTGTCTACTCTCGCCCATCACACCACATAGAAGGGATTTTTAGTATGCATTGCACCCCCCGTGTGCATTAGGTGGGATGCATCGCACTTTGACCATGGAGCAGGTGAGATGGTTCGGTTTTGACCAGTTCTGAGCAGTTTTTCATGGAGAACGTCTGGGAGATGATGTAATCAACCGACCTTGTTCCTTTAGGGTATGCAACAACACTTTTAGGGACTTAGAAGCCCTTGTTTTATGGACATATAAGATTGGGGTTACAGTGCCCAAATATGTCTATAACAACTGGCTAATGAAACCACTCATCGCTGCGGTCCCTCAAAAAAGGGAAAACAACCAAGTGAAAGCATATGATCAACCAAAGAGATGGTGGTGATGGAATGAAAACAACCAAGCCTCATCTAGCAAAATTTAGTGGATAAAAATGGTGATCACGAGATGTAAATCGAGTATGGGTTCTTTTTTACACAAGCTTGAACCATAGAGAACTCTGCTTGGATTCGGTTTCATGTTTACACAAGCTTGAAATGAAGAAATATGCTTGTTATAAATTTGCATGCCCCTGGCATAATGATTCAAATCGAGGTACATGCCCCCCAAGCTTCATTGCATTCAACGAGGTGGATGGAATGAAAGTTCACTTTCGAGATCTTGGAAAGACTCGACTTAGATTTTACGAGATCTTAATCAAAGACTCGATTTGGAAAGGGAGTTGTTTCATTTTTTAATGAGGTTGACACAGGAAAAGAACTATCCTCAAGACTCCTTGTTTCATTTTTTAACAAGCTTGACACAAGATAAGGAACTATGCTCCATAATCCTTCTTTCATATTTTAACAAGCTTGACACAAGACAAGGAACTATGCTCCAAACACTTGGTTTCATTTTTTAACGAGGTTGACACAGGAACAAACTATCCTTGAGACTCCCGGTTTCATTTTTTAACGAGGTTGACACAAGAAAAAACTATCATCGAGACATCCAATTTCATTTTTTGATGAGATTGACATAGGAAAAAACTATCCTCGAGAGATCCGGTTTCATTTTTTAACGAGGTTGACATAGGAACAAACTATCCTCGATACACCTGGTTTCTTTTTTTAACGAGTTTGACACAGGAACAAACTATCCTCGATACACCTGGTTTCATTTTTTAATGAGGTTGACACAAGAACAAACTATCCTCGACACATCCAGTTTCATTTTTTAACGAGGTTGACACAGGAAAAAGCTATCCTCGAGACTTTTGGTTTCATTTTTTTAATAAGGTTGACACAGGAAAAAATTATCCTTGAGACATCCAGTTTCATTTTTTAACGAGGTTGACACATGAAAAAACTATCCTCGACCTTGATCAGGAATCAAAAAATGACTGTACAGCCTCATATGCAATTTCAAAGGGACTCAAAGGCATTGCGCCATCAAATGAATCCACCTCATAATCGGAAGGTACGATCCAAGGATCATCAAAAGCAATAGTGTTCGATGAAATCAAATGAATAGTTGCAATAGAAGGAGATACGTTAGGAGAGAAGGAAAAAGTTCCCAGTAAACAAGAATCTTTAATCAAACCTACACCAACATCTTTGTAAGGGAGTCGTTTTACCAATATGCTGAACATTATCTGTAGAGGCTGGGTCGAATGAGAAATAGGTCAGTTGGTCTATCGTAATGATCTTTCCGTTATGAGGAAAATTAATAAGCTAAAAGATAGATGAAAAAATAGCATTCATAGCATAAGAACAACTACGACCCAGGAGAAGGTTGTAATCTAGAGGGGCATCAACCACTTCCACATCTAGATTTATGATTTTGCCTTCGACCCCTATAGGTAAATCCTGCAAAATACCAAAAGGATGGAACCCTCAGCCATCAAAATCCTTTAGAATTGTCGGAGACTGATTGAGTGTGGGAAAACAAAGCGATCTCCAACACTAGATCAACATAATACACGTAGAAGCCCCTTGATCAATCACAATCCGAAAGCAAGGTCTATTTTTTACTAACACTGGAATCTGGAAAGCCATTTGATGAGGCAAGCGGGGTGTACTATTTTCTAAATCAAAGATTATTAGGTTCGAATATTGAATATCAATAGCTCCTATAGCAGACAATAGTAATTTATACTGTGCTAGGCACGATTGCAGCACTTCCAAAGCCAACAATGTTGAAGGGGAAATAGCTAAGTCTTCAACAATGTTATAATTCTGAGCAGCTCTCACATGTGGATTGAAAGCTGATTCCCGAAATATACCTTTAACAGGCAGTTTGATTACTAAGTCAGGGTTGGGTTTCTTGATCTGTAGTGGATCGGAACTAGGAGGAGGTAAAGTTGATGTCTTTGAATTAGAAGATTTTGCTTCTTTACCATCAACAGGATCTTTACTACCATAATCTTGTGATCGTGTTGCAATCCTGACATGAGACATCATCATAATGGGTTCTTCTGAGGTATTTGAGGAAGAAGCAACCATCTTACTATCTTGAGTAGGAAAAGAATCCTTCAAGATAGTAGGCATTTGAGAATCTTTAATGAATTCTGAAACTTCTGCTCTATGTGGGTATTGTTTGGTAAAATGATCCTCGTCGAAAATGAAACAAGGATAGCAAGGTTTGCATTTTTCGTCGGTAGATTCATTTTTATCCATTTTATCTTTTGAATTTTGTTTTTTTTTGTTCTTCCCCTTATCTTTACTACCAGATTTGGTCGTAGACGAATCTATGACATGAACGTCGGTAGAAACTTCAGGGGAAGAATCTTCATCCGAGGAATCAGGTAAAGTTATTAAAGGAGAAGAATTCTTCGAAGATTTCTTCTTGCTTTTAGTACTAACTGAACCAATCATACCATCAGCAGCATGAGACCCTGCAGGAGCTGTAGTTATTTGACCGTGTTTTGGAAGGTCGAGAATTTTTTCATGTAAAGTGCCTGACTATGTATAAACGAGGTCAAGGTACTGAGCCTGAGCAATGACTTGTGCTTCAATGACAACTCCAACCTTAGCTACATATTCAGTAATTTTAGGTAACAATGATTTAATGAACCATTCTGCTAGAATTTTATCGGGAATGAAAACTTTCACTAAATGCCTTCTACGTCACCATTCATGAATATGATCAGAAATATATGTGGACGTGGATTGCTTTAGTGAAGTTAGCAGTTCCGTGCCATTTTCGTATCTGACAGGCAACTGAAAATGAGTTAAGAAAGAAGTGGCTAGCTAATTGAAATTATTAAAAGAGCCTCATGGTAACTCAATGTACCATTTGGCAGCAAGACCAATAAGAGTTCTTTGAAAAATACGCAATCGAATTGAATCATCAACAATTGAAATAGATGCACACCAAAGGTGATAAGTCATAACATGATTTGACAGATCCTCTCCTGACTTACCCTCGAATTTCGGGATATCACTAGGTAACTTATTAGGCATTGGCAACCAATACAGAAGATAGTAAATCGGATCATTCGTAAGGTGCGACAAATCAGGTAAATCCAAAGTTGCAAGAAATGGTAACTGACGATTAGGGTCGCGAAAACCTTGAGTGACGAGACCAGCTCCAGGAGGAGGATATCTAGGATAACCTGGAATCGGATTTGCATTAGGAATGATATAACCTCCTGGAAAACCAGGATTAACCAGACCAAACTGGGGTTGTTGAGGCTATTGATAAGTATAGCCAGGATATGGTTGATAATAATAAACTAGATTTTGTACAGTATGACTGAATTAATACTATCCTTGGTACGGTTGATAAGTGAATTGCGGTTGACTTGTGACAATCGTACTTGGACCAGCTTGTCCTGCAGGCACCTGGACCAAAGTCTGAACTGTAGGTCTTGACTGTGGCACAGAGACTTGAGGAGTTTGTACTAATGCAGGGATAGTAGAAACCGGAGCTACAGATACTCCAGAAACAGGTGTGGTAGGTTGAACAGAAGTTGCAACAGTTGCAGCAGCAGTTTGAGTCAGAGTCTGAGGTGAGCTAGGCCCAGGCTACTAAAATAAACCAGGTGCAGGGGTTTGAACAATAGGTTGGACCAAAAACCAAAGATTATATAGGCTGATTAGACAATTGCACATTAGGTTGCATAGCCTGTTGAGTTTGAGGTGGATTCCACACCATGTTCATTTCGGGGTATGGACTCATAACAGGTTGTGCATATGGAGGACCGTAACCTGGTTGAACGTAGGGCTAATAATTAAGCGGTTACATTTCCAGCTCCTTGTAAAAATTATTGACCAGAAGGTGGTTGGAAACCTTGAGTTGGGTATTGACCTTGAGGTTAATAACCCTGAGGCACGTATTGATTATGGGGTTGATAAGCATCCTGAAGAGTATACTGAGTCTGGGGTTGACCTTGGGGTATGTATTTTCCTAAAGGTATGTACTGCCCTTGATGTTTCCCCCCAGGCAGTAACTGACTACCCTAAGGTTGCCCCCCAGGCGGTAACTGACTACCTTGAGGTTTCCCCCCACGCAGTAACTAACTACCTTGAGGTTGAGGATTTGGAATACTACCAGACATCATAAGAATTTGCTTTGCATTCAATGTTTTAGTTCCATTACTACCAGATGATAATTGATGTTCAGTCGGTCGAGGAGTTGCTCTTGAAAAAGTACCAAAGAGTGACTGGTACCCCGAAGGAACAGAAGTACCGCCGTATAAAAATGTTTCTAGTGATTGGGAAAACATAGATTACCGTCTTGACAAGATCGATGAAGGATAATAACCTCTTGGTGTAGGATGAAAATAATCACACGCAAACAAAGAAAATTTCAATAAAAGCACCTAAAGTATCTAAACAAACAAACAACTAAATCACATGCCTAAAAAATCTAAGAGTTCAAACCACACACAAACAGTAACTTCCCATACTAAAAACACTAGTTGGTGATGAAATCCAACGTAGTAGAAGTTTAATATAGAAAGGGTGGTTGGAACAGTTACCCCGACAAACTGATTAATGAAACAGACTGGCATAAGTTTCTTCACAAAACCATCTTGAGTGAAGAGAACCCCCCAGAGAGTCCAAGTGAGTCTAGTCGACGTCTGCTTCAGGTATAGTGAGATCATTCCTTCATCGTCACCTTAGGAAATAATCTTAAGTTTATGGGCACTAAGGTTACCAACAACAACAAATACAACTGCGGGAACAGTCTACGATCCGATCTACACGCAAGGGAAGAGTAACAAAGCTCAATCCCCTTGAAGGCTCCTCAACATGGTCAATATGGGGTTTACCAACAAGTGACCAGAGGCTCCTCGACAATGTTTAATCTGAGGTTTACCATTTATAATATGTGCAAATCTTCTATCTTTCCCAATGAAACATAATTGATTGTCTCAAAGGTTTGGACATGATCTCGTGATTAACTCCTTTAAGAGAAGCTTCCCAGAATGTATCAACTACAATTGGATTTATTTCCTACCGCAATATGTATCTACTTGTTTGTTTTAACTATCTTGGAGATTTAATTACTCCCTACTCCAAGATACTAGCCTAAGCTATATTGGTGATAAGAGCCCTAGAAATAGAAAAGATTACTATATCAATTTTAATTAAGCGTTTCTTTTATGAGTTGTTCTTTAAGTCAATAGGTATGGAAATGAAACTTTGATGGTATGAAGACTCGACTCCAAAAACACTAAAAATATGCACCTAAAATGATAAGCAATTCGTTTTTCTTTCAATGAAATTCTAGCTAAAAGAAAGAGTTCGAGAATGCAATTCTTTAAGAAACAATTCTTTCTTTCAACATGGAAATGGAAAGAAAATATTTTTGTCTTTTTCAATAAGAACTCAAAATGAGACTAATAATTAATTCTCACAATAAATCCCTTTCCCTTTTTCAAAACTCAAAACTACAAAAAACAATTTGCTTCAAAAGAGATCTACAAGTTCTAGAAAACAACTCAAAACTATAAAAACTAATTTTGAGATCTAAAATTTTTTAAAATCTAATTGAATAAAAAACTCAATTCTTTTTTAGGACGTTTTACTTAGTTGTTCAGTAAACTAAGGATTCATTTGTTCAGAATAACAAATCAACCAAAAAAACATCCAGATATGTTTTCTTTGTAAAAATGAAATTCAAAACTTATAGCAAAGTTTGTTCAAAGATTTGCAAAGAGAAAACTAAATCTATTTCTCACAAAGGATAGATTTCACAACCAAGTCAAACTCATCAAGAAGACGAGAAGACACCAGGGTGATCTAAGGTTTCTCAAGCTTCTGATCTCTGAGTCACTACAAAGACCAAGTGAAAATCACTCCAAGCATGTAAAACTTCTAGAATATCATCTAAAACAAAAAATATCATCGGAACTCACTCACAAGAGATTTTTGACAGGAAAAATATGAATCTGGATAGACACTAAAAACCCTAAATGAAACCTAAACTTAACTGGAAGAAGATATTTTAGGTTTTTCAAAAAAATTTACAGGGTCTGTAGTATTCCAGAAGAAACAGGTGCGGTCCCGCTCTGTTTACTAAAGGAAAAATGCGGAGATGCCCGCACTGTCTGTAAAGAGAAAGTGCGGTCCCCTGAAAACTTTGAAAATAACAAAAAACAATCCAGATTCTAAAATTTACCCAAGCCAGCATACATCAATCAAAAACCAGAAATGAAAACAATTTTCTCAATTCAAAACAAAGGAAAACCAAAAACCAAATTTAGATCCCCAGTGGAGTCGCCAATTTGTTGGCCGGATAAATTGATCTTGTGGACAAGACCAATCTCCCTAGTATCAAAAGATAGTCTAACAACAAACAGACAAAAAAATCTATCTTTCTCTAGACATATACAATTTATAAATAAATACTATAAAGGTGTTAAGACCCTACCTTAGATCCAATGCGTATTCGTAGTAGCCATCCTTCAATCGTTCGAAAGAGTTACCTTTGAGGACCTGCAATCACAAACAAGCAAACATTATATAGCACCTGCATAGCAAATATCATAAATCATTTCTATTATGGTGATCAAGGAATCCATAAAATAAACCATGAATCAATAGCTTATTGAGAAAAACAAACTTATTTGTATTAACTTTGAATTAGAAGAACCTTACAACCTTTTCAACCTTGATGTTGAACAAGCTCTTCCTCGGGTCCAAAACAAGAATTTTCTTTACTTTGACAAGCCTTGCACTCTTCCAAATGAAATCATAGAGGTATGTAATCTCTCCTCATAAAAACTCAACTAAGAAGACTAAGTTCCAACAGCATTTTACCTCAAAAATATTCAGCTTCTAACCTCCAAGTAACCAACCCAATGCTTCTTTTTACAGTGCAAAGGAGGAGGCTACAGGTCCACCTATGAAGGGATAAAATCCTCCTTCAAAGGGATAAACTCCTCACATTAAGGGATTAGCTCCTTAAGGTATGGGATGCATGAACCTTAAGAGAGCGAACTTGCGACCTCAATATTCCTTCCAGAAGCTTCTACAAATGACTGAAAGTGAGTTTTTTAGAATATACTCACGCCTTTTAACTTTTACAGGGGTCTGCACCCATAACATAGAGAGAGAGCTGTCAGGTGCACAGGAGACATGACCATTAGGTGCAGGACTGCAGGTAATGCAAAGAGAAAGTGTGGAACCAGAGTTTTAGAGACTTTTGAGGGCTTTCTCTTATTTTCAAGGCTTGATATGAGGAACTGAGGCTTAAGACTTGCAAAGGAGGAAAGTATGAGTGGTAATGGAGTCACACAAATTGCAAAATATCAAGGTGACAATTTTTAGTGCAAAATTTAGTTACTATTAATCAGATGAAGTGATTAATAAGTTCAAGTAAGAGATATGTACTCATGGTTGGAAAAGAACAACATAAGGATCAACATGATGCTTTTTCAGGTTGTGAATCTCAATTTAAAGATAGATTGGTTAAAGTGATATATTCTTTTCAAAGTCTATTTAAAGAACCAAAACATCTTCCTCCTAAATGGGAAATACAACATGAGATACAATTGATGTTTGATGCCCCTCTTCCTAATGTCGGAATGTAACGCATGTCAGTCATAGAGAACGAAGAAATAAAGAAACAAATCCAAGAGTTGATTGAAAAAGGTTTCATTTGACCCAGTTCATCTCCATGTGGTTCACCTATAATTTTGGTTCCTAAGAAAGATGAGACATTGAGAATGTATGTTGACTTTAGGGCCTTGAACAAAATCACAATCAAAAATAGGTATCCTCTTCCCAGGATAGATGATTTACTTGATCAATTGAAAAATGTTGTTTATTCCACTAAGTTGGATTTGTGTAGTGGGTATCATCAAATTCGTATAGTAGAAAATGACATATGGAAAACTCCATTCAAAACTAGGCAGGGACTATTTGAATGGTTAGTAATGCCTTTTGGTTTGTGCAATGCTCCAGCAACTTTCATGCGGGTTATGAATGATGTATTATGCCCATACATTGATAAATTTTTCATAATCTACTTAGATGATATCTTTATTTTCAATTCCAGTATGGAAGAACATGTTAGGCATATCAAACAAGTTCTCGAAGTGTTGCACAGTGAAAAATTGTACCTTAAACTTTCCAAATGTGAGTTTGGGAAACTTTATTGAATTATCTTGGCTACATAGTTGGAGGTGGTAATTTGAAAATAAATCCAGCTAAAATTGATGTGATTTTTAAATGGCCAAGACCACAGAGTGTGACTGAAGTTATGATTTTTATAGGTGCAGATCAATATTAGAGAAAATTTATTGCTCAATTTTCTTTGATTGCATCACCATTACATGCTTTAACAGGCTCTAAAGTTTCCTTTCAGTGGGGAGGGAAACAAAAAAAAGCTTTTGATACACTTAAGCAGAAAATTGTCATAGCACCAATCTTAGCTTTGCCAAACCTTCAACAGCCATTCAAAATTGAAATAGATGCTAGTGGTTATGCAATGGGTGCACTTTCACTTCAAAAAAGGAAACAAATTTCTTTTCATTTAGAAACATTTTCTAAAGAATCTATAAATTATCCGAGATATGATAAAGAATTGTTTGCTTTGGTTGAAAGTGTAAAGAAATGGAAACATTATTTAATGGGTAAGGAAATAGTGATTCACACAGATCATCGGCCGCTTTAGTTCCTTCAGTCTCAGACTAAGTTGCAACAATCTCACCACTACAGATGGATGGGATTTCTTTAGCAATTTCATTTAGTAATTTAGTACAAGAAAGGAGTAACAAACAAAGTAGCTAATATGTTTTATAGACCATCTTTGAATGCTTCAATAGTGCTATAGAATAGTTCTCTAAAACATGAAAATTATATAGAAAAATATAGTCCCGATGTTGATTTCAAAGATATTTATGAATCACTAACTCATGGTACTCTGGTGGAAGAAATCAATTATCATGTTCATGACAAGTTGTTATATCATCTGGGTAAGTTGTGCATACCACAGATAAAAAGGGCACATGTTATTCGAGCAACACATTCTTCTTACATTTCATGACATTTTGGAGTAATATGTTGGCATTATGATTCAAGTGTTGTCCTTGATGGCAACTCACTCACATATCAGTTCATTTTTTATGAAAGGCAACCCACAGTGTAACAGGTCCATTCAGATGTAAGAGGGCATTGGTACAGAAGAACAGGAAGATGGAACTAAAGTCTACTAATCATAATGAATAATTTGAAGGTAAAGGATGGTGAAAAGTAGTTTAAGATGTATACTCAAGTCCACTTAGTCAAAACAGCATATACACATTGGTTCATAGAACAAAAAGAGTGTATATGTATACATGCACTTTCACAAGAAGAAAAGTGTGTATATGTTGGAAAATCAAGGAAATTCAAGAGGAGACAATACCAGGGGTCAATACCATGGTATTAGCCCACAATATTGAGCGGAGTAACGGCTATTTGATCCCATCCAAGAATACGACGGGTCCTAATTGGTTTTGGTTCGAGGTATTGAGAAAGGCCTAAAACTATATAAGGAGGAGAAGATCATAAGGCCAAGGTGTGCAAGTGAAAATGGTTTTTAAGGAATATTTCTATCTGAAGTATATTTTATGTTTTAGGGCCTATGTTGGTGACTTGATCTAAAATATTGTGTGCACCTTGAATTCAATGTTGGATCAGGATCATGAGACCTGAAATGACTTATCACTGAATGATCTGATATTGGTTGGGCCAGATCTGATTGTGTACACCTATTTTATTCTTTAAATGTCATGATCTAGGTTTGTCTGAAGTCCAAAATAGTAGCGAAGTTACGAGTTATTTGCAGGTCTATAAGTTGGTTTGTCTCAGTAAAAGCACGTGTACATGCAGGTTATACTCTTCCAAGTAGTGTATACATAGGAAAATCCTATTCTTCATATCTCACTGGTCTGTCTGATCAGTTCTATTGTTTACTATTGTCTATCAATGAAGTCTTCTTAGATCTTAATGTAAAATTGAATACATAAGGAGTTTGATATTTGATTGATTGACTGTATAAGTGAGAAAGGTGATCTCTGCTACTACCTGTGTAAATATTTGTAAATTGACAGTAGATGTTCAATATATTTCTAGTTGGTACAAACTTAATTCAGAATTTTTATGTTTCAGTAGTTTTGAAGGTATACGCAAGTTTGATTAAAGGAAGTAGTGTATACACTTAGGTTGGGTTCAGTAAAGTAGCATATGCATTCTGATGCATGATTTTTGAGAGTGAAACTGGTTCTAAATGATGATGTAAGTTTCTGGGTTCAGCATAGTATTCTGGTGACGGTGATCTGATTGTTCAGATTAACTGATTGTTGGTTGATGCAGTTTGAGTTTCAAAGTTTCTCATGGGTCCAGTATGAAAATTTGATGAAACGAGGCCTTCATTTATATTTTTGTGTGCTAGGAGCATCTAGTCTACAAATTTATGAAATGTGGTTCCTGGAAGAAGAGATAAGGTCGTAGCCTTCTGTAAGCCGGTGCCTACATACTAGTAAACACATTGGCTAGTATAAGAGCTAGGGGGTTGCAGCTCCCTTCCAGCAGAAGATGGAAAACGAGAGAAGGTTGTAGCTGTTAGGACTCCATATTGTCTACTTTGACCTTATATTTTTTCATGATATTACCCCTTTTTAGTCCATAAGTTGAAACCCTTGATAACATTTTGACCTCATTATTCCAAGGTATGAAGTAACTCTCCTCATTGCTATATGTTTAATTATTCAACACATATTCATGTTATCTTTATAATTAATCTTTGGAAGTTGACTAAGTCGCTGACAATTGTTGGAACTGTTCGAAGTCCACAGAATTATAATTCACAGTTGTTGCAACACCAGAAACAGCAATTGTGCAGTTGCTGTAACACCAGAAATAGCAACTAACTAAAGCGGGTAAAACCTTAATTTGCAAAGGATGAAACAGCAATTGTCGAGCAGGGCAGTAGCCGTCTGAAGCTGGCAAAACTATACTTGGCAGATGCTGACATAGCACGATCAGCAAAACGTAGTCGCAGATGCTGGAACACCGGGAACAGCATGAGAACTTCAAGGGAACAGTTGAGATTTATCAAATCGACAACAACAGCGAAACAGCCAAGGATAGTACAAGGATCCCAAGGAGATGGATGAAGACTACCAGTTTTGCAACAGCGGAAGGATCCGACTAAACGAAGGATGACAAAGATATACACTATTGTAACAGCATGCTGTAACAGGAATTGATTTCCTATTTTTGTACAAAAGGATCAAACTGAATGGATAATGACAATCTATTGTAATAGATGTCTCCTCTATAAAGAGGAGACATCTACAGTTGAGAGTTAGTGAGTTATAACGGAAGTATTGTAGTGCAGAGCAAGTCTGAATCTTTATTGTAATTGGACATTTTGGCAGATGAATAAAGCATTGTTCTGAGCATTTTAACTTAGCATCTATGTTCAGGGGAATCTTGTGAGAGGGACAGGGCCCACCTTCTTCACAAGATTCACCCATTTCTTTTATGTTAAGTGTGTGTGTGATTTCTGTACATTTCTAGCCTTGCTTCCGATATTTCCTTTTTGCTGATACTATGTTTCCTTGATCGATTGGCACTGTGAGAGTGTGTCACCGGTGATTAGGATTTTCAGTGTGCATTGGCAAATTAGTCACAGAGGCAGGTGCTGAACATCCTTATTTTGAGGACAGGGTCCTGGTCCTCTGTTACAAAACGGCCATCATTTCTTTCTACAGATTTATTACCATTAATTAATTGCTTTCATTTCATTTCTGCAATAGATTATAGATGTTGTGACACAGAGTAAGGGTTTGGTAGAAAGTAGATCTGTTTATACTACAACCTTTAATGCTTTTAGAATTAAGTGCATACAATACGAGGTCACCTTTGAAACAAAAGGACTTTCCCGGGTTGACAATTTAATGTGGTACTCGATTGTTTAATCAATAAACAATTCGAGCAGCCAAGAGTAGCCTTCTACAGGTGGGTGCCTATGTATTGGTATGAGTCTGCACTAGTGCAAGATTGTAAACATATTTTCTTATTATTAAAGGAAGACAAAGACGACAACAGTAGGTGGCTTTTACCCACATTGGGTTTCCACCTTAAATCTTGGTGTTCATGTGTGTTGCTTATGTGTGGTGTTTTATTCTATTTTTATTGTTGTTTAATAAGTTACTGATGCACTGGGTATAGATCAACACATGATAAGTTAACTAAAACACAAGTTCTCTTGGTATACGTTGGTTTCTCTAATCACAGTAGTGTGTACACGCTAGTTCACTTCACATAAGTGGCGTATATAAATCTGTTTGCGAAATGAAAAAATATTGATCTATTGATTCACCCCCCCCCCCCCCTCTCAGTATTATTTCCAACAATTGGTATCAGAGCAGGTTCTTCAGAAGAATCTTGATCGCTTGAAGGAAGATCTTTAAAGATGAATAATCACGAAGGCATGGGATCCATCAAACCACCAATTTTCAATGGGAGCAACTTATTATATTGGAAAATAAGAACCATAGCCTATCTACAATCACTTGGAGTTGATGTTTGGGAAATTGTGGAATGAGGATATCAATTTCCAGCAGCAATTCCTACAGACTCTGCACGTAAGAAGTTATATGAAACCAATGCCAAAGTTGTCAATAAGTTATTTGGAAGTCTATAAGAATTAGAATTTTTCAAAGTCATGCAGCTTAATACAACTAAAGAGATATGGGACAAAATCATTCAAAGCTACAAAGGAGACTATTAGGTAAAATGTGCGAAGCTTCAAACTCTCATAATTTAGTATGAAACTCTGAAGATTCATAGTGATGAGAGTGTTGCTAGTTACTTTTTACGTAAAGATGAGATTGATAATTGTATGAAGAATCTCGGTGAAGAGATAAAGGAAGCTACTTTAGTTGAGAAAATTTTGAGATCTTTGTCTTCTAAATTTGAGTCAAAAGTGTCTTCCATAGAAGAAAAAAAGGATCTTCAAACTATTACTGTGACTCAACTCCATGGAATCCTAACCGCTTTTGAAATGCGAAAAGGAGGTTCAATAGATATTATGAGAGAAGTCGCTTTTAAAGTGTCATCAAAGGGAAAAAAAGGAAGAGCACAATGAATCAAAACACATTTCACAAGAAGAAGATGAGGTAAATTTTGTCAAGAAGCTTCAACGGGGTTCCAAAAGATTTAGAGGTAAGCTACCTTTCAAATGCTTTGCTTGTGGTAGAGTTGGCCATTATGCTGCCAAATGTCCTCATAAAGATAAATATGAAAAAGGAAAGGAATATGCAAAAGGAAATAGAAAACAAGTTGTAAATAGAAGGAGTTACTACACGCATGAAGATAGTGATGGCTTATCCAATAGTGATGGAGATGAAACTGACCAAGATTATAGACTACTCATGGCTTATGACAATGATGATTTTTTGGATGCCTTAGAAGAGGAAGACTTTCTTGAAGAAATCACTAAACTCAAAATCAGTTTATAAGAAAAGAATATGATCATCAATACGTTGACACACCAACTCACTGAAAGAGAAAAACACAAAGAAAATCTAGAATGTGAAATTGTGGTTCTAAAAAAGAACTTGAGAAGACAAAATCTCTTAATCTTAGATTTGATAAAGGATCTGAAACTTTAAATGAAATCATCAAAGTTCATCGTTCTCCTCTGATAAGACAGGTCTTGGATATACTGAATAATCATATCAATCACAGAAGTTGTCAACCTCCATCAGAAACTATCTTGATGTAGCAAAGACCAGTGAACAATTTGTCAATCATCAGCAAAGGCCTAAAATTACTCATCAGGTAAATCATACCCAATTTACTCCAAGGGTGAATATCAGTAGAAGCTCTAACCAACAGGTAAATAATGCCAAAAGATTCTATGATCGCAGAAACTTCTTTAATGGGCAATGTTTTTCATGTCATAACTTTGGGCATAAGGCTACTCAATGTGTTGCTTACAAAACCATCATGACTAGAGAAGCATGAAATCAAAGGAGTGTAATAGGAATCAAGAAAATTTCCTATAATAACTTTTCTCCTCTTGAAAAGGAAGTAGAATGTTCGATTTGTAACAACTTTGGTCATGAAGAATCTAAATGCACGAGCAAATTTCGGTCATCGCTTCAAAAGGAGCAAACATCATTAAATCCCAAGATATGGAGAAAGAAGGAATCTCAATCAGAAAGATGTGGCATAGTTCTGTATGCAGAAGGAAAAGAAAATTACTGGTAAATCGACAGCAGATGCTCCAAACACATGATAGGTGATAAACAGAAACTTCATTCATATAATTCTTTAGAAAGGAAAAGAATGTCCCATTTGGAAATGACACTCTAGTTGTCATTAAAGGTAAAGGTTATGTCTTCTTGAAAAAAAAGGTTAAAGCTGAAAATGTCATGTATGTAAATGGTTTAAAGCACAACCTGTTGAGTGTCAGTCAAATGTGTGATCAAGGAAATGAAGTTGTGTTTCAATCAAATGGATGTGTGGTTCGTGAGCTTGATACAGGAGAGACTATGATCAAAGGAAAAAGAAATCCAAACAACTTATACATACTCAAAGGAGGACAACATCAATGCTATCTCAGCAAAACAGATGAAAATTGGCTATGGCATAGAATATTGGGACATCTAAGCTTTTATCAAATAAGAAAAGCATGCAGGCTCAAGGCAGTTTGTGATATTCCAGATATCAGCATCCTAGAAAATACCATATGCAAACCATGTCAAGTTGGTAAGCAAACAAGAGTTCACTTCAATGAAAAAGAAGGATTAGCAATTAAGCCTTTTGAACTCATCCATATTTATTTATGTGGAACAATAAGGAAAAAGTCACCTTGTGGAGAAGAATACTTTATTTTATTTATTGATGATTTTTCCAGGATGTGTTGGATTGGTCTACTAAAGCATAAAGATGAATCATTTGAAAAGTTTAAAGCCTTCAAAGCTTTAGTTGAAAATGAATCAAATCGAAAAATCAAATGTCTCAGATCTGATCGAGGGGGAGAATTCATATCATATGAATTCTTTGACTTTTGTGAACAACATGGAATAAAGAGGCAATTATTCATCGCAAGAACTCCTCAACAAAATGGCATGGTGGAAATAAGGAACAGAACAATTCAACAAATGGCTTGAGCAATGCTTGATGAATCTAGAATTCCTGCAACCTTCTGGGGTGAAGCTGCATTTGTTGTCGTGACTATTCTCAACAAAGCAAATGTTCAGATAAATAACAATCAAACTCCATATGAACTTTGGTATGGTAAGCCTGCTACTATAAAACACTTTAGATTGTTTGGAAGAAAATGTTTCATCAAAAGGACTGATGAAAAACTTTGTAAGTTCGAACCCATAGCAGACGAAGGAATTCTTCTTGGTTATTCATCCATAAGTAAAGGATACAAATGTTATAATAAAAGACTTCAGAAAATTGTTGAAAGCATTGATGTTGTAATTGATGAAGCATGCAGAAATCCGAAACAAATGAAATCAACAGAGGAATATGACAGTGAGGAAGATGGGGAATGCTTTCCCGCATCAAATCAAAACGATATATAAGAAGAAACCAATGGAGAACTAGAGGAAGATACAACAGAAAAGTAAAAGACCCCATCCATGTATGTTCAAAAGAATCATCCAGAATCTCAAATTCTACGAGAAAACGGGGTTGGTGTACAGACAAGAATAACTCTTACAGGGACCTCAAGCTATCTAGCATTACTATCCTCCACTGAACCTTAGAATGTAAATGAAGCCTGCAAAGATGAATGTTGGGTCAAGGCCACAGATGAAGAACTTGATCAAATTGAAAAGACTTATACTTTGAAGTTAGTTCCTAGACCTCATGATAAAAATGTTATAGGAACAAAATGTATATTTAAGAACAAGATGAATGAAAATGGAGAAGTTATTAGAAACAAGGAAAGACTTGTTTGTAAAGGGTATGCTCAACAAGAAGGTATAGGTTTTGAAGAAAAAATTTCACCTGTCTCCAGACTTGAAGCCATAAGGATGTTTCTTGCTCTTTCTATTTTTCGAAAATTCAAAGATATCAAATGGATGTAAAATCAACTTTCCTTAATGGATATTTAGAAGAAGAAGTTTATATTGAATAAAAACAAGGATTAATTCTTGGAAATGATGCAAAACTCATATGCAAGCTTAAAAAGGCTCTCTATGGTCTAAAACAGGATCCAAGGGCTTGGTATTACTGCCTTGACAAATATCTACAACAACAAGGTTTCACAAAAGGTTCTGCAGATAGAAATTTATACACAAAGATTACAAATGGTAAATTGCTATTATTATTATTTATGTTGATGATACCATTTTTGGTAGCAATGAAGAATACATGAGTTAGAATTTTGCTTCAGTAATGAAAAAAGAATTTGAAATGTCCTTACTTGGTGAACTTACTTATTTTCTTAGTCTGCAAGTACATCAAACAATAGATGGTATCTTTCTTTCATAAACCAAATATCTCAAGCAGATCTTGAAGAAGCATGGAATGGGAGATTCTAAACCAGTATGTACTCCAATGTAACAAGATGCAGTCTCAGTTATAATGATGAATCACCAGCAGTGAACCAACCAAATTACAAATCTATGATTGGAAGTCTACTTTATCTAACAGGTACCAGACTTGATATCATGCATGCAGTAGGAATTGTTGGAAGGTTCTAAGAAAATCCAAAAGAATCACATCTCCAGGTAGTTAAAAGAATTTTCAAATATCTTCAAGGAACTCAAGAGTTTGGACTATGGTATCCTAAAGATACAAACCTTACTCTTCGTGCATATACAGATGTAGATTGGGCAGGAAATGTTGATGATCGAAATAGCACTAGTGGAGGTGGAGGTGCATTCTATATGGATTCTCAGTTAGTGTCATGGTTCAGCAAGAAACAAAGTTCGATTGCCTTATCTACAACTGAAGCATAATATGTGGTTGTTGCATCTTGTTGCACAGAACTACTTTGGATGATGCAAACATTGCAAGACATTTAGATCACATGTACTTCACCCATCTCCATTCTATGTGATAATACAAGTGTCATCAATATTTCAAAAAATCCTATCATGCACTTCAAGACCAAGAACAAACCCATTAAGTACCATTTTCTACGAGAACAAGTGCTTGAACAAAAGCTTAAATTGGAGTATGTTCCCTCCAAAGAATAGGTTGCTGATATATTCACTAAACTGGTTCACAAAGAAACATTTGAATATCTCATACAAAACCTGGGAGTAGTTGCTGCATCATCCTGTTGTTAAATCCATTTTCAGAGGAAGGTTATTATATGCAGGTTTCATGAAGTATAGTCGCGTATACACGTAGGGTTTTGTGGCTGAAGGAGAGTATAATTTTTTTGATAGAAAAATAGTGGGTTAGACTCTGATATGGGTGATCTGACTGATATTGATGATTATAGTTTGACGATATTCTTTGTTCATTGATTTTTATCTGACTGAAAAAGATTCCTTGATGAATGACTTGTTGAAAATGCACAGGTAGCATAAGTTGAGGGGGAGCATTAGCCTTCACACACATTCAACATTATTGGCATCATGGTTGTTGAGTTCAGCTATGGCTTCAGATACTTATATCATTTGTTGCATAAGTCATGTAAAGATCTAGGGTGTGATATGACTTCTTCTATCATGGTCTATATTACAATGAGTCCTATTGGACGTATGATGTAATTTGTATCCCCACTTTGCATGGGGTGGATTATGTAATAATTTTTGCATTTCTGTCATGTATAAACAATTGGTATATCCCTACTTGGTTGGGTGGATGAGTCAAATATGGTGTACCCCCACTTGGTTGGGTGATTGATGTATGTATGAGTCATTGGTCATAGGGAGGTCATACTCACTTAGTTGAGTTATAGAGTCATGTTATTCTTTTGAAACATATCGCTGCAGACTCAGCATGTACTTAGGGGGAGCATGGACAGCATAATATATATCAAAGGAGGGGAATAGCTTGGTCCACCCTTTTCCCTTGATGTCAAAGGGGGAGAGTATTTTGGTGTTGACTATTATCTCTAACAGTTTATACAGCTTGCAATAATAAACAATAGTATGGTTCCCATCAAGTCCAAAGGGGTAGATTGTTGGCATTATGATTTAAGCGTTGTCCTTGATGGCAACTCACGCACAGATCAGTTCAATTTTGATGAAAGGCAACCCACAGTGTAACAGGTCCATTCAGATGTAATAGGGCATTGGTACAAAAGAACAGGAAGATGGAACTAAATTCTACTAATCATAATGAAGAAGTTGAAGGTAAAGGATGTGAAAAGTAGTTTAAGATGTATACGCAAGTCCACTTAGTCAAAACAGCGTATACATGCTAGTTCACAGAACAAAAAGAGTGTATACGTGTACACGCACTTTCACAACAAGAAAAGCGTGTATATGTTGGAAAATCAAGGAAATTCGAGAGGAGACAATACCAAGGGTCAATACCATGGTATTAGCGCACAATATTGAGTAGAGTAACGACTATTTGATCCCGTCCAAGAATACCACGAGTCTTAGGTGGTTTTGGTCCAAGGTATTGAGAAAGGCCTAAAACTATGTAAGGAGGAGAAGATCATAAGGCCAAGGTGTGCAAGTAAAAAGTGTTTCTAAGGAATACTTCTATCTAAAGTATATTTTATGTTGCAGGGGCTATGTTGGTGATTAGATCTGAAATATTATGTGCACCTTGAATTCAATGTTGGATCAGGATCATGAGACCTGAAATGACTTATCACTGAATGATATGATATTGGTTGGGCCAGATCTGATTGTGTACACATGTTTTATTCTTTAAATGTCATGATATGGGTTTGTCTGAAGTCCAGAATAATAGCAAAGTTACGAGTTAATATTTGCATATCTATATGTTGTTTTGTCTCGGTAAAAGAGCGTGTACATGCAGGTTATACTCTTCCAAGTAGCGTATACAGAGGAAAAGCCAATTCTTCAGATTTGATTGATCTATCTAATCAGTTCTGTTGTTTTATTGTTGTATGTCAATGAATTCTTCTTAGATATGAATGTAGAACTGAATGCATAAGGAGTTTGATATCTGATTGATCGATTGTATAAGTGAGAGAGGTGATCTCTGTTACTCCCTGTGTAAAGCTCTGTAAATTGACAGTAGATGTTCAATATATTGCTGGTTGGTACAGACTTGATTCAGAAGTTTTATTTTTCAGTAGTTTTGAAGGTATATGCAGGTTTGATTAAAGGAAGTAGTGTATACACATAGGTTGGGTTTAGTAAAGTAGCATATACATTCTGATGCATGATTTTTTAGGGTGCAGTTGGTTCTGAAAGATGATGCAGGTTTCTGGGTTTAGCATAGTGTTCTGGTGACAGTGATCTGATTTTTCAGATTAACTAATTGTTGGTTGATGCAGTTTGAGTTTCAAAGTTTCTGATGGGTCAAGTATGAAAATTTGATGAAACGAGGCCTTCATGTATATTGTTGTGTGCCAGGAGCATCCAGTCTAAAAATTTATGAAATGTGGTCCCTGGAAGAAGATAGAAGGTGATAGCCTTCTATAGGTCGGCACCTAAGTACTAGTAAACACATTGGCTAGTACAAGAGCTAAGGGGTTGCAACTCCCTTCCAGTAGAAGCTAGAAAACAAGAGAAGGTTGTAGCCTTTTGCAGGTGGGTACTGGTATGAGTATGCACTAGTACAAGATTGTAAATAGATTTTCTTATTATTAAAGGAAGACAGAGACGATAGTAGCAGGTGGTTTTCACCCACATTGGGTTTCCACCTTAAATCTTGGTGTTCATGTGTGTTTCTTATGTGTGATGGTTTATTATGTTTTTATTGCATTTTTTAATAAGTTTCTGATGCACTAGTTATAGATGAACGCATGATAAATTAACTAAATCACAAGTTCTTTGGGTATACGTTGGTTTCTCTAATCACAATAGTGTGTACACACTAGTTCACTTCACATAAGTGGCATATACAAATCTATTTGGGAAATGAAAAATTATTGATCTGATAATACTGATTCACCCCCCTCCCCCTCTCAGTATTATTTCCAACATAAGCAAGACAATGGCACAAATTCAAAGGTATTGTTACTGGCCTCGCATGTATGAAATAGTTGTTAAGTACATTGAAGGATGTGTCATGTGTTCAACCAGAAAGCCAAGCAATCGAAATATTGGTTTGTACATGCCACTCCGAGTTCCTTTGCAACCATGGGACAGCATTTCCATGGACTTTGTTGGAGGACTTCCTATGTCCAGGAGAGGGCATGATTACATGTATGTTGTGGTTGATAGATTCAGTAAGATGTGCAGTCTTGTCCCATGCAAAAAGCAAGTGACAGCTAAACAGACTACACAAATGTTCTTTGAGCAAGTATGGGTTCATTTTGGGTTACCTGCTTCCATTATTTCTGATAGAGACACTCATTTTGTAGGAGAGGTTTGGTCCACTTTATGGGGACTCATGGACACAAAGCTGAAGAAGAGCACAACTTTTCATCCACAGACCGACGGACAAACAGAAGTGGTGAACAAGAGTGTGATACATATTCTCTGAGGATACTACAACAAACATCCTAAGTTGTGGGATGAATGTTTACCTTACGTGCAGCATGCTTACAATTAAGTCTTACATTCTTCGACTAACCAATCGCCATTTGAAACATGTTTTGGGTATCTACCAAAGTCACCGATGGATTTCATGTTCGGTGAAGAAGATAAAGTGAATGAACATGATGATTCAAATAAAGTAGTTAAGTTCATTCAATGGATACAACAGATACATGAAGCAGTGTAGGATCAGTTAGAGAAGAGTCAGGCCAAGTACAAAATGCGCCATGACAAGCATTGAGTCAACCATCATTTTTAGGTCAGCAATCAGGTATGGTTTTATATTAGTAAAGACATGTTGAAAGGTGAAGGTAAGAAACTAAAACCCATCAGGTATGGTCCTTTCAAGAATGTTGAAATGATTGGAAATAATGCATTGCGGTTAGATTTACCTACTTACATGTGTATTTATTCAATTGTAAATGTGGAAAATATGAAGTTGTATGAAACTCTGATGATCATGGATCCAGAGAAAGATACACAAATTCCTAATCTTGATGATTTGGCACTTAAGTATATGAATGAGTTGCAATAAGATACCATCTTGGATAGGAATGTTCGATATTCAAGGCATGGAGATGTTTAATATCTTCGAGTGGGACTCAAAGGCATGAATCCAAGCAAGGCGAGGTGGATGGAGATCGAAAGAGTGAGGGAGTTGTACCCTCACCTGATATCTGATTAAAGCAAAATTTTGTAGTCCAAAAGCTTTCAATGGAGAGGATTGATCCAGGAGGATCTTATGTCAGTTTAGTTCAACAAGGAAGTCAATGCATCTTTAGCTTCGCCAGTATTGTTTTCATGGTGGTTTGAAATTCTAAGTGGTGCGATGGTGCAAATGGGTGTGTAAATTCAATATAATCCTAAGCCTATGGTGGTAAAGGCCTAGGTGGATAATTGCTAAGGAAAAAACATGTTAAACATATGTAATAAACCTAGTACTAAGTGAAGACCCTAGAGACTTAAGTCCTATACATAACATGGTGTCAAAAAAACCAAGGCTACACAACAATGATCTCGAAACTTATGTTAAAAATACAATGAAAATGTAATAATAACCTTAACCGTGGACTTGACCACAATGGAGGCTAACCACTCGGTGGAGATCATGTCAACAAGTCGTGGCCTACCGCATCGTTTGGTGCTAACCGTAGTAGAACCGTTGGAGATTTATAGTTAGCATGTGAATAGCGTTAAGTCGAAATAAGTTGTCACATGGGTAGTTAGGAAGCGTGCAGTTAGCTGGAACCGCCGAGGATAAGCCACCAGATGGCAGCCAGTGGTTAGACCGCAACGATCACATGAAAACTTGTCTAGGCTTACGCGTGGTTAGCTAACTGTCAGCGGGTTTATTTTAACCAAATTCTATATCTGGGTTTTTTTGTTATGCTTTTGCTACATTAAAATGAACCACCATGTACTTATCTCCAAGGTGTTGCACTATGATAAGACTAAGACTACAATTACTTAACCACTTACCAATTTAGTCCAAGGAATTCAACCTGCAGCTTTATAAAACCCTTTGTACACATGATGAAGGGATATTGGATGTATTAGAGGTTTTTTAAGACTTTGTACTCAGATTCTGAGAGAGAGAGGCAATTTTGTTTTCAGTGTTTCTTGGCCATCCAGAGGCAGAATTGGCAACCAAGAAAAACGTTGGAAAACTAGGAGAGAGATTTTTCTGTTAACATAGACCAAAGGTTCCTGCGAGCACATTCATTCTAGTTTTTTTGTTGTGTAAAGACTTCCTTGAATCAATCCTTAATAAAACATAGACCCATCTTGAAAGCATACCCAGAGACGTAGTCCATCAAGGACGAACTCCGTAATCGATGTTTGTTGTCTTCTATCTCTATTATTTGTTGCAAATTCATGCTTAATTATGATTCTTAAGTTCCTGATTAAGTCATTAAATCAATTGTTCTCCTTCATTCTTCCACATTAAGTGCTTAAGTTAACAATCAATTCAATGTAGGAAAATATTCAATTCAACTTCAGTTTAGTTTATGATCAATTTCAAGTCATGTGTAGAGGTAGTTAAACATCGCAGAGTCATCCACTAGCTATATGGTTTTACCAAATACTTTCAGTATGTCTCCCAATCCAGTTTGGTCAGCTGTTTAATTTCTTCCTCCTTGGTCTGAGCTGTCTATTTCCACTATTGTTCTAGTTGTTTGATATCTAGGAGAGAACCTAGTATGTAATCTTTGACAAGGTTGGCATTGTTGATTTTTCATTAACGGCTTCAACTATACTGTTTTTTTCATTGCTGCCCTTTATTCCTGCTTTAACCATCTATCCCAATTTGTAAATAGAATGTCTTTATGGGATTCTTCTATTTTTGGTAGATCAACCTTTCTTCCCTCATCAGACTCCTGCCAGGTAATAAATTCAGAAATATTTTTATGGATTTATTCATATTCAAACCTCATATCAATCACTTGGTTTGTCAATTTATCACTTGTCTCACGGTAATGATTTATTTGTGAGATTTTATGGAAGAACATCTCTTCTTACTATATTAATAGGGAATTTAGCTTGATTGCTTCTTTGATGAAATCGTCTGTTTGAGGGTTACCTTTAAATCTATCCACCATGGCCTGCATTTGAAAAATCTGTGAGTCCTTTTCTGATATGCTTTCCTGGTGTTGTAACCTTATTTAATCGAATTCCCTCTGAAGCTAAGCTACCTGATGTTTTTCTTGTTGATTGGTTTTCTCTTGTTCTAATTGTTGTTCAAGCAGAAGAATTTTTTGTTCTTTTTCTTGTAGCACTAGTCGGACTTATGTTGCTTTATAAATAGTCATTGTGGCATAGACTCCTGCAAACTGTGACAACTTCGTAATATTTTCTGATCTTTCAACAAGAGTGTCTTTCCACACAACATCCATTGATTCGTTCTCTAGAGTTGCAATAGTCATGGTGTCTAATTTCCTCTTCTTTCGTTGTATTTTAAATACAACCTTATGAGTAGGACTGTAGAATATATATAATGGAGGTATCTCTTCAATTCTCAAGACAATTTCGGAAGTGGGAAAAACCAGAATAACCTCAATATCTTGAGTTCTTGTAGCCACTTACTCTATTGTCTCTGGATTTTCCTTGTGCTAAGTCTATTTGGGAGTCTGAAATTCAGATGTTTCCTCAAGATTTGTGCCTGTTTGGAGCTTCTTATTGAATTTTTCCCATTCCTTGTCTAGGTCAATGACTGGAGTCTTCCCTGTTTGACCTGAAGTGGAACTGAACTCTGTCTGTTTCTTGGCCAAGGTCTGTGCAACCATTTCCTTAGTATTTCCTTCTATATCTTTCTCAGCATCTTTATTCAGACTCCCTTCTCCATTCTGAGATTTTTGTTTTAACTGTTCAGACTCATGAGTTTATTTCTCTTGTGTTTCCTCATCAAAAATTTTCTTTGAACTTCCCTCCAGGCTTATGCCAGGAGTCAATTCTCTTATTGGTTCAATTTGTAATAGGTCCAATGGGACCTTTAACAACATTTTATTCCTATATACATGAAAATCATTAATATTATTTGGGCTTAAATGTAATGATGCTAAATGTAGGACCTGTGTAAATGTTTCTCACTTCTTGAAAGAGGTCATCAAAGGGATCCTCTTCATGAGTAAATTGTTTGACTTTAACCATAGTGGTAAAGTCTTTAGCAACTTTATTTGGGTCATATTGTCGCCCAGGGATTGTGGCCAATTTTAGACACATAATAATCCCTACTTCTTTTACTGCGTGCCCATAGTCATGTAGTGCGAAAGTGCCACATTGTAATGGGATGGCTAGCTAAATGGCTTCTTCCGTTCCCTCAAGGCTTTTGTTAAACCCTCCCTTGCTGTCTAGTAAGCTATCTCTCTGGCAAATAGCTTATCTGGAGCGTAATATGGGAGGACATGTGGAGCAGCAATGCTCCCAAAAACTCTTACATAAGTGAATGTTTCTTCACTGAACCATCTTACGACTGGAAAGATGTCTATCTTGGCTTCTTAAGAAAGCCTTGGGTTGTTTTATCAAAAATGGTTTTATAAATAGGCAGCATAATACCCTGGTAGATTTTATAAAATGGGCATTGAATTGGGATTCCCACAAGATTTTATGGTATACATGGATGGGGAGAGGGTTTTGTATAGTCCACTCCAACCCATGTTTAGAAATAGAACAAAAACAAATGGCGTCTATTACATAAGCGCTCATATAAAAAGGGGGAATATCTCTTGAGGAAATATTTCTCTTTTTCCTATATTCCCTAATATCCATAGCTAAATTGTCTGATAAAATCTGACTCTAATTCATAATCACCATGTTAACCACTCTATCGATTAATGGAAGCCATTATATGGAAATTTGATACTATCAACTTTACCAAATAACCTACACGTCCTTGCAACTGTGAAATTATGTGGGGCCGAGTAGGATGCAATTGGATACCTACCAGATTTCTCTCGTTTGAATTTGCCTGAGCCTGACCTCCAGGTCTATGTAACGTCCTGTTGACTGTTTTGGACCCACCAACATGTGAAGGGGATCTCCCCGATAAGAAGTCCCAATTAGACCTCAAACTGTTTGGTGTAGGAGTCCCAACAAAGGATTGTAAGGTAATTCCTTGACCACGATGTTGCACAGAGGCAAGTCAGATAACTTTGTCAGTAGCAAGGGTGTGACATATGCAGTGAGTCAAGGAATGTGTATGAGAGGTTCCAACACTTCAAAAGGGGGAAGGAGGTGAACGTGAGTTCTAGGTTGAAAGGGATCAGTCCCAACTTGGCTAGGAACACATAACACAAAGGACATGCACAACTTCTGACAGAGCAGTCGACACGGATGCGGTAGTCCCAACATACAAGGTAAGATAACACGAACAACATTCACATATTAGTCCAAGAAGAGTGTGCTCGTTGATATAACAAGGTTCATGAGAAAGGTATGTCTGATGTTCGGAAGAGCAGTCGAGACGGACGGTGACAACATTAACAACATATGCAACACATTAACAACAATATTCATATAATTGCATACAAATCAGTTCATACACAAGTATGTAAGTTAAACAACATATATCATTAAGGCAACCGAAGTAGTCCAACTACAATAACAACATTTGCATGAAAATGTGTTGGCTTTATTATATAAAGAAGTGTAAGTCACAATCATACAATACACCATGTAAACCTGCTAGCTCTATCAGTAGAACATTACAACCACATCCACCTGCTCCTCCAAAGAGATGAACTAGCTCTGTGTAGTGGAGAAGCCAAGGCATGTTACAATATTGTCCAAGTCTTCTTCAAGATAGTCTTAGCAAAAGCTTGGTTGACCAAAAGCCTACACAATGAGTTATGAGGGACTATTTATAGCAAAAGGTCGGGTGACCCTTGATATTCCCCTTTGTGACAGTTCAACTACCCTCATGACTCTTCACCTACTCTATGACTGTTACATCCAACCATTAACACTTGACTTACACTTGAAATGACTCGACATTACAATGCACATGTACTCATGTGAGACAACATGGCTTGCCTTGCAAGACATCACTGGCACTCAGTCCATTGTGATGAGACCAACTCTTTGACATGCTTGTGATGGTGAAGGTGGTGAGTTGATGCCAAGCTTGGTCGTCTGTGGTGGTGTGCATGCACCTCATGGTGACATCATGCTGAAGTGAACTCTTTCCTTCATTGCAACTAGTGCATTGGTTTATCCCCTTCATCCAACTCGTCTACTAACATGCACATGGTCTTCTTGGGTACGGTTGAATCGACAACGCACCGACGCATAGTGTCTGTGTTGATATTCAAGTGTGCGTTGGTGATCATGCGCATCAACTTGCCAAAGTACATGTTCAGCCCCAGTTGGACTTGCTTCTTGTCTTCACCTTGGTGAGTGTGTTGAATGGGTTGGATTGCATGTGTGCACTCAACGACATGCATGTTATTGAATCCCTTACATGTGATCAACAACACTACTCACCATGTCTATTTTCTGTCAGTTGTTTGGATGGATCATTAACTTGTACAAGCGCAGTTTCATCTGTGAGTGCATGTCACACCCACTGTTGTTCTTGTTCCTGCTGCAACTCATTCATCTGTCTGTGCAGCTTCATGTTCTTCCTGACTTGCTTCTTCAGTACATGTAGCTCCTTCTTCCTTTGTGTGATATTCATGTCACGCCGTCACTTCATAACTGGAGTCTCCAAAGTTGCTTTCACAATCAATGGACCTGCTTGAGCTTGCAACTTTGTTCCGCCTCCGTGTTTTCAACAATTCTCCTCTTGCATTCATTGCATTTGGTATGTTGTCTCCAGCTACTATTCATGATGCTTCTCATTGTGATGTTTCTATTCTCATATCTTGATGTGATTTTATACAAACAACTTGATGTCTTCACGGGTAGGCAAGTCCATGGACACTTGATCGACTGCATCCCCAAGCATGCTCTGAACAGTCTCTTTGTCTTCGCTTTCCTGGAAACCATTGTACCTATACTACTAAGAGGTAGATGAACACCTATGATACCTGGAGACATGGTAACACTAATAGCAAGCAAGCTGTCAGTCGAAAACCAAAATGAACATGAGAACTAACTTGCAACATACTTGGGTGAATAATCATGAAGGCTGCGCAATTTCGGCCAGGAGGTCGAGAGACCGACTGCCAAGACTACACAAGGCATGGTCCGGGCTACTAAGAGAATGACTATCTACTGGAACTGCACAATGCACAGTCCAGTCTGGTTGTTGACTACTGGGATTGTGCATTGCGTAATTCCAGCTAGGAATGACTACTAGCCCAGGGACAGAATTGTGCAATTTCTTGGGCCAAGAAGCCACTGTCCTCCATAAATGTGCAAAATAGCCCTGGAGGCCAACGTTTGGAAGGAATGTGCAAATCTGGAGAGAAAGGTGAGCCTTCCTTTCCCATATTTCACAATGCAACCTTGGTGAAAGTAGAGCCCGAGACAAGGTTGGCCCGACTCACCGATAGGCAACTGAAAACAAGTAAGTCAATGAATACATGGCGACATAAAGTGATGGCAGAAGTGATTAACAGTGCATGCAAAACATGAATGAAAGATTCAACAAGAAGATCAACATGCATGTGGGTGAGGCAGTTCGTCAGTTGGGAAAACGTCCATACAAAATAGTTTCATGCATGCAACAGTATTGAGATAGCAACGAAAATTGAAACAGAGCTAGGACAAGCTAGTATACATGTAAACAACAGTAGTCATTCAAAGATATCAAGAAAATAGTACTCCCACAAGAGAACACAAAAAGTGACAGAAATGCAACACAAGGCATGGGAAGCGAGCTTACCCCAAAACAGTTGAGATGAATGTATCGACTGCTCCTAGATGTGATGTGGGATGTCAGAGCTACAAGGTTGATGTGAGGAATGAGCTCTACAACATCCAGTTGATGAGTTTTGATAACATCGAGGTTGTGACATGCATGCCACAAATCTAGGGGAAGCAACACTTTGTGGGAGGCTTCTGAAATGACCCTTGCATGTAACCTCCAACTGCTAAACGTAGATCCTTGAAACAAGGGATGCCTTTGCATGATACCTTGGGAGAAGCAGACCATGCATTCAAGTTAGTTTTGCTCAGTCCTGAAGGGAACCGGTCAACTCAGCTGCACATGCAAGAGACTAATCGATTGCTGGAGAAGAATGTGCATTTCTAGCTGGGAGTTGGGCTGGCTACCCAGGAGATTTGTGCAATTCCTGGGAAGAGCAACTGACTGCTTCCCAGGAGATTTGTGCAAATCCTGGGCTGAATAGCTTGCTACTGGGAAAATTTCCGTAAATCCTGTTGGAAGGGTTGGCTGACAGGATTGCACAATCTTGGAGCCCAGCCGGCTGTCAGAGAGGATTGCAGAATTTCTAAAGGGAAGGTTTGTTGCCCTCCAGAAATGCACAATTTTCTAAGGGAAGCTACTCAGCTTGTAGATGGACCAAGTTCGGGTGAGTAGCCTGTGAAGGAAAAAGATCAAACTGTGATCGACAAGCTGCCTATGTGCAAGAAATACATTGAAGCTTGAGGACTTGCCAAAGCAAGGCAAGGCACTGTGTAAGGTTGGTAGGGATGCTCCAAAATAGGCTAAGGCAAAATTCTAGAGGGTGATTGTAGATGCTACAACAGTGGGCGACACACTGGTAGAACTCCAATGCTCTGAATGGACCTTGTTCGTGAAAATAAAGTCTAATGCCTCCGGAAGTATTGTTCAGCTCTTAGTTCATCTTGGTTTCACACTAGCTTGATGTAAGATGTAGCATATGCCAGACTCATGGTCGATTGACACACATTCCAAACCAAGGAAAAACAGTTGTTTCGATTGGGGTTGAGGGATATATAGGTGCACAAGCAGTATAGTCGCCAGAGTCTTAGTTTCATCTCTAGTGTTGCTCCACTACCAGCAGGCCTGGACAGTACCCGGTGGAGTCACATAGGAACACAAGCATGGCTTCGCTGCAAACGAGCCTGGTCAGTACCCCAATGGAGTTACTTGCATCACCTCCCTGCGCAAGAAGATTTTCTCTTCTATCACCTTATTCATTTTTCATTTTGACTTTTCATTATTTTTCATTTTTTTTCATTTTCACTGTACATAGAACTTATTCATTTCAAAGGCAGAAGAGGGATCCCGAATTATTGAGAGCAGAAGAGGTTGTTCCAGTAGAGAGGTAGTTTATTTAATCTCTGACGTTCTTGTTAAGGTTTTTCCCCTCACCTTACTCTACTTGACTACGCTGACAAGGGTTGACCCAAAAAAATCGACTAGAGAAGGTAACACTAGTTAGCATGCAAGCGTTGTGTTCTCACCGAGGTTCACTTTGAATAGTACGTATTTTCCTTCGACGTGTCATGGACTAAAAGTAACAAGCTCATCATAAAAAGGCAAGATGACAGATAACCAAGTAGTGATAGCTATACAAGCCCTCTTGCACTTTACCCAGCTCGTTTCATGAGTCACACATGGTTTCATGCGAACTAACCTACGAACGAAACAAGAAAATGAACTAAAAATCAACAAAGTAAAGCAAGAGCAGAAGAAAAAATGAAAGCGAAGCAAGTAAAAAAACAAACAAGAAAACAAAGCATGTAATCAAACAAGCATGCAAGCAAACAACTGAAATAAAACACTACTCCTACACTAACGGTGCATGGGCCTGATCATGTGAAGTGATACTTCCAATGCAGCTATTGGCACATTGGCAAACCCATGTTGGTGAAGTCTTGGTCCGCGAGCAACCCAGTTGTGTGAACCAGCAACCAATAAAGATATAACAATGAAGACAACAACACTTCGTGTTTCAAAGTGTCCACATGACATGAGTGAGTGCATGTGCATGATGGGCAGTTCGCAGACTTATCGTGGTGTTGTGTGACACTACGTGTAACTTTGAAGCATAAGCACACTCTTGACTGAGACATGCAATCCAATGAAAGAAACAAAGATAACTTGCATCGTGCACGAGTGCTCGCAATGTAAGACTCCTCCAATGCATGAGCAATGGGATCGTGAAGT
Source organism: Pinus taeda (assembly GCA_000404065.3). Lineage (NCBI taxonomy): Eukaryota > Viridiplantae > Streptophyta > Pinopsida > Pinales > Pinaceae > Pinus > Pinus taeda. The sequence goes on from APFE031464281.1 coordinate 49,962, forward strand.
TCGAGTGGAGGAAGTGTAATATGTGTGTGAGATGGATCTTCAATGCATACAGATGAGTGATGAGGAGCCTTGGGTGATTGAACAATTTCCTGATCAGGAGTGAAACCAACCTCAAGATAGTGAGGGCCTGACATAACCATCAGCTTGGGCTAAAGTGCCTCGACGGTTTATGGGGTTTTAACATCATTGATAGATGGATCTTTGTAGACCAGTGCCTTAAATGGATTGACAATGAGTGAATCAACATCGTGATCAGATGATGAGGTGAAAAGATCACAACAACCAAGATCAGAAAATTCAGGATACTGGTCGACATCCTCATGATTTGATGAATCACATAGAAGGGTAGATTATAAGGAAGGATGTTCACCCTCTACATTTCTAGAAAGAGCAGATGAAGGATCAAGAGGATTTTCAATAGATGATTGGTCATCTCCATTTTTGGATGATGGGCTAACATACATTGTGTCCTGCACAAGATCAACAATGGGTGCATTCGTGGATGAAGACACACATGCAAAATCATGGATGGCAAGTTCACCAACGATGTTAGGAAAGAATGGAGGGGGATCAGATGGAAGGGAGTCATCCTTCGCCAAGTGTTGATGCTCAAGCTCCCACTCATACTCTTCATGAATGACAGTGCATGTTAGTTGTGCAACACCAAATCTGTCAGTGGGTTATTCCTTGTTCACAACAAGTGAAGGGTCTGGAATGGACAAACACAACACAACATCATCTGGAGGAAAACCCGGGTGAGAAGATGAAGGTCGGAAAAAAGAATGCATATGAGAACTCGAAGGACTCACAACCAAATCTATGCGAAAATTGAGTGGAGTCATGTTGGGAGAGTGTGAAGGATGAACAAGTGTGTGAACATGATCCTCAACATCACAGGGTGACGGTGGAACTGTTGAATGAGAGGGAGGCAGACATTCTGTTGAGACAGTTCCCACTCCCACATGAGATTGCCTAGTTCCATCAATGAAGAAGGTTGAGTGAGGCTTGATCTCAAGCTTCCTCTTTGGATGGGTAGATTTCTTCAGACAGTACTCAAACCAGTCCTAGAGATAAGAAAACTTCATCTGGCTCCTCTGAGCTTGAAACTGCAAGTCATGGAAGCGCTGCCAAAAAATCAACATTGGATTCATGCGAAGCCCTCTGTTGTTGTAACAGTTTCTAGTCAAGATGGTCTGGATCAAAATGATAGAACATGTCCTCAATAAGATCAAGGAAGTGCTCACATGAGTGCATGGTGTTAGCCAATAGGCTGAGCACCCAACAAAATGGAGAATCGTGAAGTGTGTATGCAAGCAGCGAACCGGCCTGTTCGTCGGTAAACTCATCTTCCTCATAAATCATGGAACGAAATTCATGTAAGTGCTCAGGCTAGGCCACTTTGCCTTCACCATCATATGTGTGACTACACAAGAGATTTAAAATCTTCCCTGAGATGGAGACATCTTCACAATTCGAAAAACACCTCAGGGGAAGAAGAATGCAAGACTCCATGAAATATATGCAAAGGTTCAAAACTGGACGAGAGGGAACTGCTTGTTATCAAGCCCTCCTTCTAGTTCTAGAAATGTTGATGGTGTTGGACGTGCCAACATTACAAGGGTATCGCCTCGATAAGAAGTCCCAATTAGACCTCTAACCATTTGGTGAAGGAGTCCCAATAGTGGGTCATAAGGTAATGCCTTGATTACGATGTCGCACAGAGGAAAATCAGATAACTCTGTCAGTAGCAAGGGTGTGACTAATGCAACGAGTCAAGGAATGTGTATGAGAGGTTCCAACACTTCAAAGGGGGGAAGGAGGTGAAGGTGAGTTCCAGGTTGAAAGGGATTAGTCCCAACTCAGCTAGGAACACACAACATAGAGGATATGCACAGCTTTCGGCAGAGCAGTCAACATGGATGCGGAAGTCCCAACATACAAGGTAAGATAACACGAACAGCACTCACAGATCAGTCTGAGAGAAGTGTGTCGGTTGATATAACAAGGTTCATGAGAAAGGTTTGTCTGATGTCCAGCAGAGCAATCGACATGGGCGGTGACAACATTACCAACATATGCAACACATTAACAATAGGATTCATATAATTGCATACAAATCAGTTCATATACAAGTATGTAAGTTAAACAACATATATCATTAAGGCAACCGAAGTAGTCCAACTATAATAACAACATATGCATGAAAATGTATTGGCTTTATAATATAAATAAGTGTAAGTCATAATCATACGATACACCATGAAAACCTGCTAGCCCTATCAATGGAACATTATACCCACATCCGCCTGCTCCTCCAAAGAGATGAACTAACTCTGTGCATTGGAGAAGCCAAGGCACATTACAATATTGTCCAAGTCTTCTTCAAGATAGTCTTAGCAGAAGCTTTGCTGACGAAAAGCCTAACAATGAGTTATGAGGGACTATTTGTAGCAAAGGGTAGGGTGACCCTTGACATTCCCCTTTGTGATAGTTCAACTACCCTCATGACTTTTCACCTACTCTATGACTGTTACATCCAACCATTGACACTTGACTTACACTTGACATGACTCAACATTACAATGCACATGTACTCATGTGAGACAACATGGCTTGAGCAAGCCTTTCAAGATATCACTAACACTCACTCTATTGTGATGAGACCAACTCTTTGACATGCTTGTGATGGCGAAGGTGGTGAGATAATGCCAAGCTTGTTCGTCTGTGGTGGTGTGCATGCACCTCATGGTGACATCTTGCTGAAGCGAACTATTTCCTCCGTTGCAACTGGTGCATTGTTTCGGCCCCTTTATCCAATTCGTCTGCTAATATGCGCGTGGTCTTCTTAGGTATAGTTTAACGAGAAACAAACTAACGCATAGTGTCTGTGCTGATATTCAAGTGTTTGTTGGTGTTCATGCGCATCAACTTGTTGAAGTACATGTTTAGCCCCAATTGGACTTACATCTTATCTTTGCCTTGGTGAGTGTGTTGAATGGGTTGGATTGCATGTGTGCGCTCAATGAATTGCATGCTGTTGAATCCCTTGCATGTGATCAACAACACTACTCACCATGTTTGCTTTTTTTCAGCTACTAGGATGGATCCTTAACTTGTACAAGCGCAGTTTCATCCATGAGTGCATGTCGCGCCCACTGTTGTTCCTATTCATGCTGCAACTGATTCTTCTATCTGTGTAGCTTCATGTTCTTCCTGAGTTGTTGCTTCATCACATGAAACTCATTCTGCCTTCAAGTGATCTTCTTGTCGCACCATCACTTCATAGCCGGAGTTTCCCAAAGTTGCTTTCATCATCAATGAACCTTCTTAAGCTTGCAACTTTGTTCCGCCTCCGTGTTGTCAACAACTCTCCTCTTGCATTCGTTACATTTGGTATTCTGTCTTCAGCGGTTATTTATGATGTTGCTCTGAATGGTGTCTTTGTCTCTGCTTTCCTATAAACCATTGTACATGTACTGTTGAGAGGCAGATGAACACCTGTGATACCTCGAGATATAGCAACACTCATAGCAATCAATCTGTAAGTCGAAAACCAAATTGAACATGAGAACTGACTTGCAACATACCTGGGTGAATGATCATGAAGGTTGCGCAATTTTGGCCAGGAGGTCAAGGGACCAACTACCAAGACTACACAAGGCACAGTCTGGGCTGTTGAGAGACTAATTGACTACTGGAACTGCACAATGCACAATCTAGTCTAGTTGCTAACTGCTAGGATTGCACATTACACAATTCCAGTTGGGAAAGACTGCTGGACCAAGGACAGATTTGCGCAATTTCTTGGGTGAAGCAACCATTGTCGTCTAGAAATGCATAAAATAGTCTTGGAGGCCAGTGTTGAGCAGGAATGCTCAAACATGGAGAGGAAGGTGAGCCTTCCTTTCCCAGATTGCGCAATGCAACCTTGGTGAAAGCAGAGCCCAAGGCAAGGTTGGCCTGACTCGCAAATGGGAAATTGAAAGCAAGTAAATCAATGAATGCATGGTGACACGAAGTGATGGAAGAAGTGATTAACAATGCATGAAAAACATGAATGAAATATTCAACAAGAAGATCAACATGCATGTGGGTGAGGCAGTTCGCCGATTGGGCGAACGTTCGTGCAAAACAGTTTCATGCATGCGACAGCAGTGAGATAGAAACGAAAACTAAAACAGAGCTAGGACAAGCTAGCATACATGTAAATGACAATAGAAGTTCTAAGAAATCAAGCAAATAGTACTCCCACAAGCGAAAACACAAAAAGCGACAAAAATGCAGCACAAGGCATGGGAAGCGAGCTTACCCCAAAACAGTTGAGTTAAATGTTCTGACTTCTCCTAGATGTGATATGGGCTGTCAGAGCTACAAGGTTGATATGAGGAATGATCTCTACAGCATCTGGTTTATGAGTTTTTATAACATCAAGGTTGTGACGCGCATGCCACAAATCTAGGGGAAGAAACACTTTGTGGGAGGCTTCTGAAATGATCCTTGCATGTAACCTCCAATTGCTAAACATAGATCCCCGAAACAAGGGATGCCTTTGTATGCTACCTTGGGAGAAGCAGCCCATGCATGCAGATCAATTTTGCTCAGTCCCGGAGGGAATCGATCAACTCAGCTGCACATGCAAGAGACTGCTCAACTGCTGGAGAAAAATGCACATTTATAGCTGGGAGTTGGGCTGGCTCCCCAGGAGATTTGCACAATTTATGGGCAGAGAAGCTGACTATTGCCTAGATTTGTGCAAATCTTGGGCTGAACAGCTTGTTGTTGGGAAAATTTGTGAAAATCCTACTAGGAGGGTTGGCTAGCAGGATTGCGCAATCTTGGAGCCCAACATGCTATCAGAGAGGATTGCGCAATTTCTGGAGGGAAGGCTGGTTGCCCTCCAAAAATGCAAAATTTTCAAGGGGAAGTTGCTCAACCTATAGTTGGACCAAGTCCAGTTGAGCAGCCTCTGAAGGGAAAATATCAAATTGTGATCAATGGGTTGCCTTTGTGCAAGAAAGACACTGAATCTTGAGGACTTTCTAAAGCAAGGCAAGGTGTTGTGCAAGGTTGGTAGGGAGCCTCCAAGACAAGCTAAGGAAAAATTTTGGAGGGTGTTTGTAGCCACTACAACACGTCCAACGGGTCCTCGTTCTCTTTCGTAAAATGCTCCAAGAAATATTTGTCATAGATCTTTTGAGGCTCTAGTAGATGGTATATCTGGCGCAAATTGTTTGGTGTGAAATACCCCATGACCTCATGTCTCCCATTCCTGAAAGTTCTGTCTGAGATATTCACATTATCAATCACCCATTTTACCATATCCGTGTATCGTAATATCTTAGTTCTTGCAGTTATCCTGTGTAAAAATGAACATGCTGCCTCAAAGGAGGAAGTGTCAAATGATTATTCTGCATCAGTTGTTGCCTTCGTTTCCAATGGCCTAGGTTTCTCTTCTTCCAGTAGGTTATACATAGCTTCCCATGATGTGGTTCCTCCATCTTTGTTGTAGGTGGTATTGGAGAAGAGTAGCGTCATGTCTGATTTCTCGGACACAGTAGCTTTTCCCTTCTTCGCCATCTTTCCAAATGTTGTTTCGTTCGGAGGTTCCCTGAAATTGAGCAATGGTGATTATCGGATAAACACATAGAGAAAAACTGACAATGAAAATACAATGATACAAATAATTCTGAAAGGTGACAAGGAAGAAGATTTTATTCGAAAATGCAAATGAAAGATATCAAATTACGTCGAGTCGTTATAAACATAAATGTCATTAAAACTTATTAAATATGCACTAAGATCTTTTATTATGGTCTTTATCATTCATTTAATCCATCGCATCGCAAACGTGTAAGGAAAAATTTTACGTTGTTGATTTTGAATCACACGATGTCGATTATGTGATTGCAATAAAGATTATCACATTACTATAAATTGCAACATCGCACTCTTGGTTATGCATTACATCGAAGTTATTTAGAATTTTGCGAGATGCAATGTGAGCGGCATACCTTTTATCGTTTTAAGCGCATTTTGCTTGAATGAATACTTATTGTATAAAGTAACCTTTTGCTATGCACCGGACTTAACCAAAGTTATAACAATTATCATATACTTCCATTGAGTCTGGGTCATATCACATTTCGCAACCTTTCATAGTTCACAAGATTGGCCTTTGTGTAAGTGCCATGATGTGATAAGTATTCAGTTTATTATGTCGCATTATCGCAAATCACGTATTCTAAGGGTTTTACTTTTCTGATGCTTTTGTGAATGTCGTTATGCGATTTCAATAGGTAATTTATTTTGAAGCCTTAGTTTTAATGAGAAACTTAATGATACCACAAGTCTATTATGGTGGTCCCTCTTATCGCAATTCACAGATCCTGATTGTTAATTAACCTGTGACACACATGATCCAAGGATATGCGATAAAGCGAGAATAGCTAGTTAGAAAGGGACTTTGGCTTGATACCTGATATTTATTTAGAAATTTATTTCTAGTAATTCAAAAAGGAAGTGCTTAAGTGTTAAGCTTTTTAGAGAATTTTTATAAAGGGTCCCCATTTATCAATAGAATATTAACTATTAAATTAATAAATGGGTGGGTTTTTTAACAATATAACAATTGGCGATTCACTGGAAGAACCAGTTATCTCTGAAAATTTTTTGAAACTTCAAAAACTTCCAAAATAAAGATAGTTCAGAAAATAGGAATTACATGAAATTTAAGTTAAGTAATTTTTCTCTGAATAATAAAACAAAACTCACCCAATTATCATCCACTTGATATCCTCTTCAAATTGATATCCACTTGATATTACTTGGTTTAAAGATAAAGCAGAGGGCTCTCACAGATTAGCTTTTAGATATACTCATTTGTCATAGGTAGAGCCTCGACTTTCAGCAGGCGTCCATAGCCTCGACAATGTTACATTTTAGCCATCAATGATTCAGTATCCCATCCAGATAAGAGTGCAATTTTTAGAGATAAATTCATACTCATATACTTATTCTCTTCTCTTCCTTTTTTAAATAATTTATTTTTCTTCTAAAATTTTTACTTTTTTCTACTTAAAATTCATTGTCTTGGTTTGGTGGCCAAAAAGTGACAATGCCATTCACTGGTTATAATTCAACTGAACAAGCTCGCTCGTGATGATACCCCTTGTCTTTTGATTAAAATAATCTCAAGCCATTACCCTATTTTGATATGCAGTATTGGTAGTGTCAGTCTATTATTTCCCTATGAACATGGTAAGCCAGCTCTTAATGAGACCTCTTATCTTTTAAGTTTGGGTATATTTTATAATTACACTCTAAGAAGAGAAAATTTTACTATATGGGGAGAATCATTGACTCCTTAAGAGTTTATGGATGACAATTATAGAGTTAAAGGTGCTTATCTGCAGAAAGCCTTTGCTTTGTTAAAAATACTTTTTTTGATTGATAATAGAACAAAGGTCCCTTTATAAAGTTGGGGTTTCACAAAGGATAAATTATTTTGGTGGAAAACAAGCAAATCTCAAAGAAATAGAACTTAACTTATTTCTCAAATATCATAATTATCTTCTTAACAATCTCTACTTATACAAGCGAAAAATCAAAATATAAAAGATATTTTTTATTGAAAGGCCAAAAATAAATACTATTTAACTTTTATTTTCCTAGGAAAAGTAAAGGAAATAGTGTAAAAGGGATATAATAGGTTATCTTCTATGAAAAATATTTCTTCAAAATCTTCCCATTCACAGGCAGAGAATCTTTGTCGCCTGATAAATCTTGCAATAGAAACGTTGATGGGCCGATTGGTTCCGCAATCTGAAATGGGCCAAGCCACATTCCTTGGAATTTGGTATTCTTACCTTTTTCCTCATGTGCTTTATCCCACTTCAATACAAAGTCTCTGAGTTGAAAAATATTTAGGACTTATAGAATTTGCATCAAATGAAGATTTGACTAACTATTGATGATGTGCGTGTATGATCTTGGCTTTATCACTTTCTTCTTCGATTTTGAGGATTTGTGATTGCTTTAATTGCATAGAAGAGGAAGGAGTTTCTTCAATAAATTGAACCAGGGCTATAGAGGGAATAGCTACTTTTGTAGGAAGGATGATTTTTTTCCCATAGACCAAATTAAAAGGAGAAGTGCATATTGAGGCCTTCTGTGTTATCCAATCTACCCATGGAGCAAGTGTTAAAGATTTATGCCGATTTTTGGACTTTGATCAATAGTTCGTTTGATGATACTTATGATATTTTTATTTGTTGATTTATGAGGATAATAGTTAGAAGAATATTTAAGCTTGAAGCATCTTTTAAGAGCAAATTCTGTCATAGCATTGCTTGTGAAATAGGATGCATTGTCAAACATGAGAGAAGTTGGTAGGCCAAATCTAGTAATAATAAATTGATCAATAAATTCAATGATGTTTTGAAAATTGGTTACCTTGAGTGGAATTGCTTCCACCCACTTAATGAAGTAATCAGTGGTTGTAAGGATATATTTATGTTGCTTTAAAGAGTAAGGAACAATCTCACCTATTATGTCCAGTTCACATTGCTCAAATGGTTGTTCAATGTTGACCAGTTGTAATGGTAATGCGGGTTTCCTTTGTCTTCCAGCAGCTGTTTGAGAAATTTTTCACTTCCTTACATATTCGTGTGCCTATTTGAATAAGGTTGGCCAATAATAGCCAATATGCAGGATTTTATGCATTGTTGTGTCTCCTCCAAAATGTCCACTAGCTGGTCCATCATGGAGTTCCTACAAAACCTTTTATGCCTCAAAATTTTCAAGGAACCTAAGTAGAACAGAATCATAATTCTTCCTAAACAAAACATCATTAATGATTTCATATTGCTTATCTTTTAATCTCAAATTCCTTTTTCTTTGTAACTGAGCTGCATACGAGCGTATCCATTTTTCAAATAAAAGATGATATCAACATATTTAGATTCAGTATCATTGAGGCTTACCTCACATATTTGTATATCATCACCTGAATCTTCTAGTGCTGGTAGGTTGGATGCTCTAGTTAACATTCTGCAAAAACCTTGACCTCTAACAATTTTAGTTGGTCTAATCTCAATGTCATATTCTTGTAGTGTTGTTACTTAGTTTGGTCTTTTCTCACTGAATTCTCTTTGTAGTAGTAAATTTCTTAATAATGAGAATGAAACTATTAATTTAGTATGATTTTTAAGAAGGAAAGGTCTAAAATGTTTTATTGGTTTGAAAACAACAAAAGTCTATTTTTCAACATCTTAATAATTCAATTCTGCACCTTGCAGATTGGAGCTAAAGAAAGAAATCGGTGCTTCGACTTTCTCATCATTGACCTCTGTCAATATAGCTGCATATGATGTCTCAGAAGCAAAAGTATATAAAACAAAATGATTAGAAAAAAATGAAGTTGCTAAAGAGGGAGCATTTATAATTGCTTGTTTGATAAGATTGAAAGCTTCATGCTCAGTATGTCTCCATTTAAAAACGTATTTTTTCTTAATCATAGATTGGAGGTGTAAACAATTCGTGAAAAGTCAGGGACAAATCTTTTGACAAAATTTATCTGACCTAGGAAATATTGCATGGATTTTTTGTTGTGAGGCAAAGAGATTTCAGAAATTTCTTTTATCCTATTAGGATCTATGTGAATACCATCTTTAGAAACAATAAATCCAAGGAGTTTACAATCGCTTAAAGCAAAGAAAGATTTCTTTGGATTTAGAGAAATTGCATATCTCTGAAAACACTCAAAGATTTATTTTAAGTCTTTTAAATGATTACTGTGCTTTTTTTAATACACATTTATATCATCTAAATAAATTACCATTGTTTTATTCAACAAACCTTTGAAATCTATTTACATGGCTATCTAAATGTTGCACCAGCATTGGTTAATCCAAATGGCATCTTTTGATAAGCGATGTTCCCTGTTTGGTTCTAAATATGGTCTTTAGTCGATCATCTGGATGTACGAGAATTTTAATATTACCTAAAAATCCATCCAGAAAATACATTAACTCTGACCCTGCAACTGACTGCAATATATGTTCCATAGGAGGCAATGGAAAGTTGTCCTTCTGACAAGCTTTGTTGAGATTGCGAAAATCTATACAAATTCAAATATCACCATTCTTTTTCCTGACTGGAACTAGGTTAGAAACCCACCTTGAATGTCTGATAGGAAAAATTATTTTGGCTTTGAGAAGTTTATTCAGTTCATATTTAATTTGATTTTTTAATTTTGGGTGAATCTTTCTCAACTACTATTGTACAGGATTTTCGTCGGATATCATAGGAATGGTATTTTGAATGATAGAAGTATCATATGTCTTGAGATCATCACAATTCCAAGCAAAAACATTTTTGTATCTCTTCAACAAATGAATGAAGGCTAGTCTCTCATCGGGCTTAAGACCAAGACCTAGATTAATATTTTAAGGTTTAAGGTTAGTTCCAACATTAACTAACTCAAACCTCAAAGTTGAATTTTGAAGCCTTGAGTTAGTTTGTTTCTTGAATCTATCCTTAAGATCATACAAATCCTCCAGCTTAACCACAGATTTAGATATGGGATTTACACTTGTTTCTTGCTTAATTTGGCTGTTGTGTTGGTCTTCATCTATTATCTGGTCATCATAAGAGCCTTCAGATCTTAAAAAATTTATGATATCTAGATCATTATTAAAAACTAGCCAATTGGTGATGTTATTGGGAATAGAAGGTCTAAAAACTAATTCTATAGAAAATCGATCAGGACTATAATCTCCTGGTGGTATGAGCTTGGATGCAATGTTAGACAAAAGATCGACACTTGCATTTTGGAGTCTTGGGATTGGGGAAATATTGAAGGATAATAAATGTGAGGTAAGGTCCTCGACTAATGATTGATAATGTTTCAAATATCCAAAAAGACAGTGAATAGTATTCCTCACCTATTCGATTACAATTTCAGAATCTCCAAATACTTGAAGGTATTTAATATCAAGGCCAATGGCTTTATACAACCCTTGAATTAATGCTTCATATTTGGTAGTATTATTTGTGCATTCAAATTCAAGTCTGCATGCCAACATAGTTTTTTCACCTTCAGGGCTAACCAATATGCAACATGCTCGAACTCCATCGTTAGATTTAGATCTATCAAAATATAATTTCCAAAACAAAGAATTGACTACATGTTTATCTACAAAATTGATACATTTAGAAGAATCTGTTTGAGAACAATTTTTTATTTGTGATGTAACAAAATTTTCCAAAAAGGGTGATGTATGGGTGATCTAATAATCACCCTATGAGTGACACCAATTTAAAGTTTATTAAACAAAAGGTATTACAGACTCATGTGCCGGTGTGTGTTCTGTGTTATTTAAGAAACGGATCGATCAGATTGCCAATACACATACATTTAAAATGGAAAGACAACAAAGAAATACAGTAAGCAACCACAAAGACACAAGCAATTTTAATAAGGTTTTCACCCTATTCTCCAGGGCTACGTCTCTGATCCAGCTTACAGTGGTGGCCTTGTTTTATTGGGTCTTTGAGCAGAGAATTACAATGCAGGGACTCGATGGGAGTTCTCTTGAAGCAGGTTTGCTTGGCAGGGTGATTCCTGGATTTCCCAGGCCATTGGAGTGCACAGACTCTTCTTCCTCCTACCAGCTCTGTGACCTTCAGGCCTACAATGGACAGAGCCACATATGATGCTCAGTCCGGACAGATTCCTCTATGGGATGGCTTGAATCTTCAAGATCTAGTGCTCAATCTTGCCACTGGTCAACTCGGCCCTCAGTCTCTTCTGCTCTATTTGTTGTTCTCTGTGTTCAGTCCCCTCCGGGTTCATTGTTCCACCTTTGTCATCTCCGACTCTCTCTGTGTCTACTTCCACTTTATTCGACTGTCTCTGTTCATGGCTTTTAGCCATTCGTCCCCATGCCCATTTAGTTCTTCTTCCGCCTCTATCAATTACCTTCTGTAGCTACACTTGGAGTTCCATGTTCGGCGTCAGCATGAACACTCAAGAAGTGGCCACATGTCCTCCTCTGAATAGTGCCAACCTACTCGTCAGTTTGTTTCTTCAGTTTCGTCATGGATGCGTTCTTCCTCCACCATGGCAGTCAAACAGACCTCAAATCTCTACAAACGTGGCTTAATCCTTCATCGATTCTGCTTCCTCCATCGGGCACAATCTCAACCATTCGATCTGGGTCCCCCAGATCCAACGTCGTTCGCACGTCCTGCGCGGTTGACCTGCTCGACCTATAACGTGCGATCAACGACAGTTTTATCTCACCTCTGCCACCACGCATCGATCAATAAGTGGGATCGCTCCGCTTTCTCCAAAGCCATTTACTGTTTGAGGGCTCCCCCATCAATACCACTGGTTTCCAGAGCGTGGGTCCCGCCTTGTACGATCAACGTTTTTTGCCTTTCCTGCCCGCGGTTCTCCGGTTCGCCATGCATCCAAGTGCTCGGGCTTCCCCCATTTCGTCCCTGTTCGCCCAGTGATGCGTGATTAGCGCTAGGCGCTAATCACGCATCAAAAATCACCTCCTTTTCCTGATCCGAGGCTCCCAGGGGCTACTTTGACCTCCTACGTAGTAATCGTGAATTGAAGTACTTAATCGGCTCTTTAGATTTTACCTTTAGGTTGGAGAGATCATTAAGAAGAGTAGTTGTTGAATAGTCATCTCCAAACTTGGTTAGGAATTGTTCCTGAAACGCATTATGGTTATCAATAGAACTGGATGGTAATGAAAAGTCCCAGGGTCTTGTTGATCCTTGAAAATTATAAGGGAATAAACGTACACCTGCATCTTCTTCTACAACTCCATTTAGATTTATGGACAACATGAATTTTTTTATGTGTGCTTCGGCAGGAAGACCATCACTGGGATTGAATTTTGGTAGCCATTTCAATGGATGAGGAGGTAATGGATGCAATGGCCCTACCATTTAAACAACTCCTGGATTTTTCCATGGTGTTTGAGCCATTATGGGTATATGTGTAGAAGAAGATGTACCAGTGGTTGAATGTGATTGGGTAGAGGAGGATTGTGCTCCTGTACATGTGTAAATCACGATTTGAGATGGTGAGGTGGATGATTGATTTTGTGATGAAGATGATGAAATGAATGAGGGTGTTTCCGGTGATGATGAAAGAATCTCACTGTGAGTTTCAGAATCTGATTTCTTAGTTTTACTTCGAGGAGGAGGCAGAGGAAATTCAAATGGAGGAATTCCAAATTTTTCACTATTTGATCTAGTTAATCTTTGAGAGGAAGGAAAATGAGAAGAAACACTGGCTTGAGATAATTCAGATTCTTCTTGAGACAAAGAAATCCCTTGTAACTGATGAATTAAAGACTGAACTTTGGGAGTTTTTGCAGAAGAAAATTGATCTGATTTCCTTGGAGAAACACTAGTGGATTGTAAATATTTCTTCACAACTTCTCGTTTATGATTTGGTGATTTGGAATGTGACCAAGAAGTCGGAGGTGATGGTGAGGGAGTTTTACTCTTAGAATTGATTTTTGATTTAGATTTGTTTGCCATTCATAGTCAGGCCCTCCTTCTAGCGCCAAAATGTTGAAGCCTCAAAATTTGTTCCAAAAACATGGGGGATAACCACCCGGTCTTGACCTTAAAAGTAGCTCCTTTTCCGTTTGGTATAGTAGCTCCGACTGGGGATAATGGGACCAGTTTCCCAAAGAGGATTGATTTGATAATGTAGTTGGGATGATATAAGATATAAGGGAGAATGCTTCAACTAAGTATAATCTAATCTAAATAATAAACACATGCATATACCTTAATCTAACATTATCTGACTATAAATATACCCGAGAATAAACTAAGATATGCAATCTACAGAGATATCTCAAAGCAATTGGTAATAAAGATCATTCAACTGCCAATAGAATTGAAATCGTTCAAGATAATTGTTTTGGATAAATAGTTAGAGAAAACAATTGAGAAAACTATATCACATATAATAATTGTTTACGTATTCAATACAAAATCAGAGCTGAAACATCATACAAAAGTGCAATAATGTATAACTATAACTCAGATTTTCATACATAAGGCAATCAAAGAAAGAGTATTTCTAATGCATAAATAAAACACGATCATACGATAAAAGTACCATATATGAAAGGTCCTGCTCATGGGCTCAGCAATATTGATCCAATTTCATCCAATCAAATACACTATAAGTGTACAGAAGCATAATTTCTGTAGAGCATGCTCGATATTCAAACAAAAATAGATCCTATTCCAATAATTACATCAAAACCTTCCCAAAAATACAGAAGTGTAATGCCTTGAAAATTGTTTTTGATAAAATTCTGGACCCCTCTCTAAATGCATGAGATGGGTTTAAATACTATAATACATTCCTCAAAAATAGATTATTACAAAAAATGTTGAGGAGGTTTCAAACAACCTTCCTTAGAGTAAGAAAAAATTAAACTAAAAATAGAATTAAACTAATGAAAAGCTTCTTTCTACTTGAACTATCTTAGTCGAATAACTTGATCTTTGAGATTGCAAATGTCGATCATTGGTTTGAGCTGAGGCGGCTGGCCGATTGTGGATTTTAACTATCCTGCAAATATGTCACCTAACAGAGTTGGCACCATTTTTGTGCATAGGTAGTTAAACATCGCAGAGTCATCCATTGGCTATGTTGTTTTACCAAATACTGCAAGTATGTCTCCCAATCCAGTTTGGTCAGATGTTTAATTGCTTCCTCCTTGGTCTAAGCTATCTGTTTCCACTATTGTTTCAGTTGTTTGATATCTAGGACATAACCTGGTATGCACTCTTTGACAAGGTTGGCACTGTGGAGGTTTTCATTAACGACTTCAACTATACTACTTGTTGCACCTGTTGTTGTTGTTGTCGCCCTTTCCACCTGCTTTAACTGTGCGTTGGGAACGGGTCCCCTACAGTCAATTTTGGGGTTAAAAGCCCAAGTTTAGGGGTTAAAGGCCCAGATTTTGTATAAAAAAAGTAAAGTCTCCGCATTTTGTGGTCGCAGAGCGCGAAGATGTAAAGAGTCAAGGATTTCCGCACTTAGTTTAGGTAACTTGTGTCGGATTTATGACATCCACTCTTAGTCCACAAACCATGGCAATGTATAAAAGGGAGAGTCTTAGAAGAGTCTAAGGGAGTAGTATTTCACAATAGTTTTGGAAATTAATTGATGTAATGGGTCTGTGAGGGCTAAGAGCAAAGAGTCTTAGCATAGGAAAGAGGCTCTGCAGCTGAGTGCATAAAGGCCTAGGGTAGAAATCTACAATAGAGTGTGCGGACCGCTGCAGTTGTGTGCGCAGGGAAGCTAGAGTTTGTAGTGAAGATATGAAACATCAATAAAGAGAATTGTTTTAGAATTACCTATGTATGATCCATTTTATCTCTGTTATTAATATGAGCAATTATGTTATGTTGAACATTGGGTTTATGATTTATTATTGTATTGATACGCGAACCTATATGTGTTGCTTTGTTATATGAATGCAAGTAAGAATATCTCTTTACGCAAAGATAATCATAATGCATGTTAAAGTTATCCAATACTCAAGCTAATATGGGTAAATATAGAAGTCAGAGTAATTACAGAGGCACGTAAGTGCTTGATCTACCTATTTAGGGTACGGAAAGGATGATCGTAGGCCTTCGCGGAGGTCTAAAGGACAATTAAGAGAAGTATATCGATAAGCCCTAAAAGGCTTATTGACTTGTGCAAAGAAAGTTCTAAGGTCTAAAATGACATCAAAACCATCTCAGGGTGCAAAAACTTGGTTCCTTCATCCCCCCATACTACTTCGGGTGAGACTTCAGTCTGCGCTCCGCAGATTGATGCCGAAAGGGCCAGTAGTGTAGGGATTTCCTTGGCTAATTAATGTTGAACGTGGATCAGGGCCCATCAAGCCAACAAATGGTTATGTTGCCAAGATCGAGATCTCCATAAAGAGATGTGTGATGTTACATCACTGGAATCAAACTAAGAAAGAGATTGAAGACTGGTTGGATAAAAATATCCAAGAATTCGGGGCACAGGAGAACAGGAATTCGTGATTAACGAAAGAACAGTGGTTCGACAGATATATGTACATATAGATACACGAAATCTTCTTTTGTTCCTTCCTGGTTGAATTATATGAGTGGGTCGTGAAATTGGTAGACGGTCAAGGAAGGTGGAGGCTTGATGGTCCGATAGTCTGGACCCTGAAGCTAATGCGGAGATTGGAAGCCTTTGAATCGACCATTGCCTTGATTGTATCATAGGAGGATTTGTAACCAAATTCGTAGTTGTTACATCGATCAATTACAGTGAAACAGAGCGATGCTTCTTCAAGGGACCGCGAACTAAGTATTTAAGGTCTTTAAATACTTGGATTGAGATGTTACTGTGTGAAAAGCGGGTTATGAAGATACCTTGATGTTTGGGGCTACGCAAAGTGGGAGGACTTTCAGGAACAGAGGGAATACAAGCCCTGAATATAGCTCGATGATTGAACCTACTCTGAGTGACAACGAGGAAGCAGCACAGGCTTCTCCACAAAGCGTTATTTAGTTGATAAAACAAGGGTTCACTCAGATACGCCATCCACCCACACCACCTCCATCTTCACCGCCACCACTTACATGCTTACCTACACTCCCGCCACCTCCACCACCGTTTCGTATGGCAAACTCAAAAAAGCTACGTGTATTCAAAGATTTGGGAAATGAGGATCCGGACCAGTTTTGGTTCATCGCGAAGGCTGTATGGGAAGCTCAGGGTATTACCGATGATCATATGAAGAAGAAAACATTGATTACTACCTTACAAGAACGTGTGCTAACATGGTACATTAAATATTGCACCAGTAATCTAATGGCTTCATTAGCAAACATTCAAACCACACTGAATAAGGAATTCAGTAGACTTAAGTACGAAGCGTAATCAATTGTGGGATTCAAGGAGATCATGATGAAGCCTGGAGAGACACCATGGGACTTGGATCAGAGACTGAAATGTGCATTTCATGAAGCTAACATGAATTTGACACATGGGTAGCGTCGCAAATGGTTCGTGGCTTCACTATTGCCACACCTAAGGGTTGCTCCATCACAATAAAATATTGGGACCAAGGCAGAAGCCTTGGAGATTGTGATGAGATTACATCAGATGCTGATGCAAGATGATAGCCTGGGGGTTCCACAGATCCATGTGCAGTTACAAAACTTGTGCCTATAATTTCAAAGTCTGCATAATGATAGAACATTTCGGCCAGAGGTGCACGAAGAAGTTTGGTGCCTAAAGTGAAAAAGTCAGGGGCATGAAAAAGATCACTGTCCAATTTCACGAATTATGTTGCAGCAGGAGGACTGACACCTCTGAGGCCAGAAGTTGAAGCAGGGCCAAGTGGAGGGCCCGCACTATCGTGTGATATATATTAGGTAGCAGGAAATCATGTGACAGACAATTGTCACTTGCTACAGAAGTTTGTGCAAACACCACAACAACTCTTTTGCAACTTCTGTAAATCGGTCGGTCATGATGAGCACAGTTTTCGTAGCTACAAGTTAACGATCGATAGAACACCTGCATATAGAGTATAGGCAGAAACTCAGCCTCTGATCAAGGTGCAGGAGGAGTGTGAGGTGAATATTAGGGGCGCGGGCGAGGTTGAGGTGGAGGAGGACCTGGTAGAGGTCGGGGATAGGTTATTTGTTACAACTGTGGAGGACCGGGACACTACACGCAAGAGTGAACGAAACTGGCGTGTCAGTCGTGTTGATATTGTATGCAGTTTGACCATATGACTGAGGATTGCCCAGTATTATTAGCGAAGATATGTGAGAAAGGGGCGCAGCCTCAGCAACTGACTCAAAATCTGTAGATGTTGAGGTCTGAACCTCATGAAGAGGACCCTAATGTGAATATATTCCTACGAAACAAAGCGACGACTAGCGAAGATAAGTGAAAGAAGCCTGAAGAAACTACGTGGGTTCGTAAAGCTCCAGAAAAGGAGGTTGAATTTGATCTGGAGCATGCACGAGAGACCTTTATGGAAGAAAAGAAAAACTTCGTTGAGGCCTCTACATCCAGAAGTTAGGATAAGCTAGCTGAAGAGGTGGACCCTTCCATGCTTACTACTTTCTTGGAGACCTGCATGAAGCTGCTACATGATAGTAAGGCTATGAAAGGATTGCAAGAGCTGATAAGTAAATGTATCAGGAAAGAAAAGACTCCTAACATAGCGCGCATAGTCAGGAAGATCGGTAAGCATAGATCAAAGATGGGATGTGAGATGAGACTCACTGCACAGATAGGAGAATATGAGATGGGTCAAGTAATTTTGGATCTGGGGTCATGTTGTTCCTTAAGAAACCAATTTCCTGGCTGTAGAGAAATTGTGCTTAAGACATTAATAAATATTATATATTGTCACTTGTTTTTCACTTAGATATATGTTGTGTTCTCAAATGAAGTACCTGGAGACTTGGTTTTTTACTCTTAATACATGTATGACCAGAACATCTCATAATGCCATTTGTTGCTAGATACAAATTATGAATGAAGAATCTTGAAGGAAAAGTTAAAGATAATATGTTGATATTTCACAGAAACTATTATCCGTCACTTAGAAGAATTATGAAAATGAGAACTAAATCATAGACAATATGTTGCTTGATGCAGAAACTACTATCTATGACCCTTGGAGAAGTTAAAGATAATATGCTGGTCTTTCACAGAAACTATTATCTATAACTTAGAAAGGAAGGTGGAAACTTCAAATATAGGAGCACTCTTTTAAGGAATTTTAACTTTATCTACATAATCAAATAAAGACCTGCAGCTTCATTACTACACTTGAAAGAAGAAAACATAAAATGACACATAACAGAGAGGGTTACAAAATTATACCCAACAATTCATGGAAACTTTTGATTCTTTCATTAATCAACAATTATATCAGAATTACAATGGCCTAGTCTCTAGGTTCTCCAGTTCGAACCCTTTCTTTGTAAATTTTCCTCTTTTTATACATTGTGGAACAGTTGTTGATCTCTAAAACTGCCCAAATTATTTAACTGCTTCTCTAACTATATGAAGTAAAAACTATTACAGAATTTTGCAGAGGGTAAAAGACACCTCAAAGAACATGAAATAACAAGAACATAACTAAATTCAGAAGAGGACGATAATTGTCGGCTTGCTCTGTTAATCCACTGCTAAGTTCCTCTATAAGTGCCCTAATGATGCCTAATTCATTTAATCGTAGTGAAATGTGTTTAGATTGTGTAATCCTAGGCTTACATATGTAGGTTTTAACCCCGTACAGAAATTACCTGCATACGAATTCTATATCACAAAAAAATAAACAATGCGAGAGCATAACACATAAAACACATATGCACAGAGATTTTCCCCTGGATCCCAAAACCGGGACTACCAGCTTGATTTTTCATTATGTTCCTCTCAATGTTACAATACATATTTATACATGCCGAAGCATCCAATACCATGGACCGAAAACCATCGCGTCCAAAACCATGGACCGAAAACCATCGCATCCAAAAAACATGGTCAAAACTCATGCACAAAACCATAGGTGGGTCCGCCCAACCTAACATAAGGTCCAAAACCAAAATTTTCCCGGGCGTTGCCCCGGACCCCATAAAGTGGGGTTACGGTACCCCTCAAACCCCTTGTTAACTATGTGGAAAGAATATAACACAACCCAACAACATAGGCATATCGATTGGCCCAAATATAAAGAAAACATACCCGATTGTCTTCCTCTTCAGATTTGGCTCTAACCCTGATTTTCCACTTTACACAGCGAAATTAATGCAAACCCTTGATTAATACAAAACTCAAAAGAGTTAATCTTGCTTTATAAACCTATCAAATATGCCCACTCAGTGCTCTGTTGACTTCCATCGCAAATCACAATCAGCCCGATATATCACTGCAAACTTAACTTTACGCACCCTTAAGCCGCATAACTATGGTAGTGTTGAACTTATGCATAAATCCTTCATATTTGCGCTTTTCTATTATATACCTTTTATAACAAAAATATGCCATAAAACATGATTTTTCCGCTTTTAATACAGACTAGGCACAACTATCAATGCATACCTTTTTCGCCGATATATCCCCACCATAGATCTGTGCTTTTCGAATCAGACGGTCTATAAAGATTTCGAGTGAGACATAAGCCCTGAGAATACCTGCCCAAAATGGGCGGTTTTCTCTCTCCACCCAGCTGCTAGTGTCGAATAATAAGTGGGATCAGGTGAGCTCCAATAAAACCACTTACCATTTTTGCTCCGCCCTAAATCCTGCTTGTAACTTTAAATCCACCTTTTCATATGCCTTGCAGACCCACTGAACTTATAAAACATAATATATATCAACTTTCGGATCCGGCCGTTTTCAAATCGCAATCAGCATGCCATATACATATATATAAAGTGTTATGCGATGATTGCGGACCCATCGGGGCTTATAAATCATAATATATATACACTTCGGATCCGGCCTATCCAATGCTTATTTCTATTATAATCCTTTATGATAAAAATACATATAAAACTACGTAACCAAAATGTATATGAAGGGATTTTGATATAGGGGACCCGCTAGGGCTTTACAACAAAATATATATATTTCGGGTCCGGCCCGCGATTGTAAATCGCAATCGGCACTATCAGCAGAACCAATCATACATATCATTGCGGACCTGCCAAACTTTATAAAACACAACTTATAGAATTTCGGGTTCGACTTTAACCCTTTAATACTTGTTTCTTTTATGAATCCGATATATTACTTTGTTTCTTTTGTGTTTTGATTCCGATATACAATTTATTACATCTCCCTCTTGCCTTATCTTTTTCCAAAATATTTTCTAAGTGATTTTTTGAATGAAACAAAAAGATACATGTTACAACATCTAGCTCCACCTGGGGATAGTACTTTTGCCACAAAAGCACTAAGAACTGGAGATTAGTGCCTTCACTTCGGGCATGGAGTCATATATTGCTTCGCATAAACTGAAATGCTATGGCATTTGTACATTGATTTCACTCCGGTATTTACAATGAAATGATGCTTATTCTTTAGAACTAGAAGTAATTCTTTAAGTATTGCCCATTAACAGGCAGTTGTAGAGTTTCACCATCAAGATCCTCAAGAATGAAGGTATTATTGGATCTTACTTTAGAAATTCTAAAAGGGCCATACCAGAGAGGATCAAACTTCCCATGTTTACCCTTATCTTCTCTTTTGGTATCCCATCTCAATACTAAATCTCCAACTTTAAAATCAATTTCCTTGGCTTTTCTGTCAAAAATATTTTTCATCTTGGATTGATACATAATCAAGTTGTCTCTTACCTTGTCCCTGTTCTCACTTAGCTCCACCACTTTTTTCATTCTTCTTACCAAAGCATTTGGTTCTTCTTTCACCTCCTGAATCATTGCAATCACTGGCTTCACAAGTTGACTTGGAAACAGAGCCTGAGTTCCATATATTAATTCAAAAGGTGATTTCCCTGTAGATCTTCTTATAGTTACTTTAGCAGCCCACAGAGCAAACTTTAACTTAGAATCCCAATCTCTTTGATTGTCTGCAATGGTTTTCTTAAGGATCTTCATCAAAGTTTTGTTAGTAGATTTAGCTAATCCATTTCCCTGAGGATGATAAGCTATTGAATGGGACAAAATAACATTATACTTGTGACAAAAAGCAATGAACTTACTTGAATTGAAGACTTGAGCATTGTCTATTATAATTTTAATGGGGCATCCAAATCTGCTGAAAATATTTTCCTTGAGGAACTTCATTACTATCCGATCATTTTCTCTCTTAGTAGGAATTGCATCTACCCATTTGGTGAAGTAATCAGTTGTTGTGAGAACCCACTTGTGTTGTCTGCTTGAAGGCGGATTGATTTCTCCAACAAAGTCCAATCCCCATTGTCTAAATAGCTCCTCTATGAAAACTGGAATTAAAGGTAAATGAGCTAATCTCTTTTTCTCAGCAAAAAGCTGACACTTCTGACAACTTCTAACAAACTTATATGTATCACCAAATAAAGTAGGCCAATAAAATCTGGTCTGAAGGATATTATGTCTAGTTACTTTCCAACTGTAATGTCCTCCACAAAATGCCTCATGATAATTTTTTATTGTTTCTGTAAATTCATCTTTTGTTAAACATAGCAATAAAATTCTAGCAGGAACCTTCCAGTAGAGTCTGCCTTCCAAAATCACATATGGTTGTGCCTTGACCTTTAGTGCCCTATACTTTGTTCTATCTAAGGATTAGGGATAAGAAAGAAATCACAAATAATGAATTTTATGCTTATACCATTCTGAACACAAAAATTTATCCCTGATCTTCATACCTGGATCTTGCTCTCCTTCACTTTCTTCAGCTGCTTTTTCATCCACAAGTGCCAACAAGTTAATTCCCAATGCCTGAAAGTTTGATTCTGTCAACATTTTTCCTAATCCTTGTCCTTTCACCAACTTTGTGGGTTTTATGTCCAAATCATATTCTTGGATCTTGGTAATCCACTTTCCTCTTCTCCCTTCTACATCTCCCTATAGTAATATATCTTTCATTGCAGCATTTGGCACGTAAGCAATGATTTGGGATTGCAACACATAAGTTCTAAAAGCTTCCAGGGTTTTTACCAAAGCATACACATGTTTCTCAAGAATATTATATTTCAGCTCAGAATCCCTAAGAATTTTACTGAAGATTGCAACTCCCTGCTCTCTCTCTTCATCATTCTTCTACAGTAAGACAGCAGCTATTGAACTTGATGATCCAAATGAAAAAACTTGGAAATGCTTTTGGTAATCAGGGCTGATTAAGACTGGAGCTACCTGTAATGCCTCTTTAATCTTGGAAAATGATTCTCTAGCTTCTTTGGTCCAATTCACTTCATTCTCCTTCTTTAGCATACTAGTAATTTCTTTTACAATTTCTGCATAGTTGGATACACATCTTCTCAGGAACTTTATCTTTCCCAGTACCTTCTGAATATCCTTTTTACTCCTAGGAAATGGTATTTTCTGCATAGCTTGTCCTCTGGCTGGATCTATCTTCACTCCTCTGGAAACAATGTGTCCCAATAGTTTTCCTTCTTCCAGAGCAAAAATGGATTTCTTGGGATTTAAGGAAAGTCCAAATCTTCTACATTTATCAAAAGTCCTTTTCAAATGATCCAAATGCTCTTCATCAGACTTTGAGAAAATAGTAATATCATCCAAATATATTACTACAAACTTATCTCCAACAAAAGCAATGTCCATAGCCCTTTGAAATGTACCACCTGCATTCATCAATCCAAAAGGCATTCTGACATACATAAATGTTCCCCAGGGAGTTGTGAACATTGTTTTCTTCTGATCCTCCTTATCACAACCACCTGGTTATAACCAGAAAATCCATCTAGCATTGACATTCTAAAAGATCCCATTACTTTTTGCAGCACATGATCCATCTTAGGCAATGGATAATTATCCTTCAAAGAAGCCCTGTTGAGATTTCTGAAGTCCACTCACAACCTTATTTCTCCATTTTTCTTTCTCGCAGGTACTAAATTAGGCACCGAATCAGAATACCTGAGTGGGACTATTATTTTGGCATCAAGCAACTTCTTGACCTCCTTTTCAATTGATGGTAGAAGCATATGATTTATCTTTCTAAGCTTCTGATTGTAGGGTTTAATTCCCTCCTTCAAAGGAATCTTATGATGAATAACATTTGTTGAGGAGGTAAATCCCCTCTGCAGACAGAGGTGATCCCTACTAGCCCAGACCGGGTCTAGCAACAATCACACAACGCTACAGCGCAAGTTCCTAATTTCAAATTAAAGACCAATGATGAGGGCCTACTTGGATTCCAACGCTAGTGCTTGTAGAAGAGGTGACGCTCCCGTTCCTTTGCTCCGGCAGATCACGATCTCCACGATCTCCGTGAATGGACACCTGCACATACAAGAAATGACACAAACACAAACATAAAATCTAGCATGTGCAACTATTCATCAGTTAGAAAGGATATAACTCATCATCATCACGAATAACAATAAGAGTGGAACTATAACCAATAGTCGTTTATTAATAATTCATCAAAGAAGAATACAACCAAAGTTTTGATGCTAGATTCTCCTTTGGCTAGGTAATCAGCAACACATGTCTTGCAAAGCTTGTTAGGAATAGGAACAAGCCTCTCTCTCCTTGGTTATTGGACAAGAATCTCCTTACTTAGATTTGGCCTTATGGAAATGAAGAAGGCTCTTGCAGCATGAAGCTCTTGGTAACTTGACAATTCTCAATCTCTAGAACTAGCTTGCCAAGGAAAATGGACAAGCTTTTATAGATGGAGGAAGGGGAGTTGGGATCATCCACAATAATCATGGGATTGGCTTTATCACCAAGGAAGCTTCCATGAGAGGTGGCAAACCACTTCCTCTCTATGGAAATCCATAGCCAAACCACCCAACTCAAGATAGATTCAGTCCAGGAATTTGTTAGGATGAATCTTCCGCCGTTTGTTTGTTAAAAAACACCACTGATTATGGTTGGTGTGAGTGCGACTCTGTGACAGAGCGCCAACTGGCGCGCCCTCTTTGGAGGATTTCCCCCATTGGCGCGAGGGCTGCACTATGGAACCACGTCAATGGAAAAAGGGCTATTTTTAGGGGTTTTAAGCAGGAGATGTCTTCAGGGAAAATGAAGTTCAAGTTCAGGGGAATGCAAAGGGAATTTACCTCCTCAAAGAAGAATACAACCATAGTTTTGACGCTAGATTCTCCTTTGGCTGAGTAGTCAGCAGCACATGTCTTGCAAAGCTTGTTGGGAATAGGAACAAGCCTCTCTCTCTTTGGTTATTGGACAAGAATCTCCTTACTTAGATTTGGCCTTATGGGAATGAAGAAGGCTCTTGCAGCATGAAGCTCTTGGAAACTTGACAATTCTCAATCTCTGGAACTAGCTTGCTAAGGAAAATGGACAAGCTTTTATAGATGGAGGAAGGGGAGTTGGGATCATCCACAATAATCATGGGATTAGCTTTATCACCAAGGAAGCTTCCATGAGAGGTGGCAAACCACTTCCTCTCTATGGAAATCCGTAGCCACACCACCCAAATCAAGATAGATTCAGTCCAGGAATTTGTTAGGATGAATCTTCCGCTGTTTGTTTGTTAAAAAACATCACTGATTATGGTTGGCGCAAGTGTGACTCTATGACAGAGCGCCAACTAGCGCGCCCTCTTTGGAGGATTTCTCCCATTGGCGTGAGGGCTGCACTATGGAACCGCGCCAATGGAAAAAGGGCTATTTTTAGCGGTTTTAAGCAGGAGATGTCTTCAGGGCAAATGAAGTTCAAGTTCAGGGGAATGCAATGCAAGCGTTTGCAGGTCATGTCACTTCTCATGGGTCCCGGAATGAGTCCTCCAAGATGCGAGAGAGGGGTAACAGGGACGGTGACAAATTGCTGTGTAACACTCCCACTGCATGTGCAATGTTTGGTCTAGTACAAAACATTGCATACATCAAGCTACCGATTGCATTTGCATACGGAACACGAGACATATCCTCTTCCTCTTCTTGTGTCTTGGGACACTGTTCAACAGATAAATTTACACCTATAGGAATAGGAACCTTCACCACTTTACTATCTCGCATATTAAACCTCTGCAGTATTGTCTCGACGTACATAATCTGGTTTAACCAGAGCTTCTTCTTTGACCAATCTCTTTTAATTTCCATGCCCAAAATATAGTTTGCAGCACCAAGATCTTTCATGTCGAATTTGGAGGATAATTGGGTCTTCAAATCCTGGATAATTTCTTTGTCATTTCCAACCAGCAACATATCGTCCACATACAAGACCAGATAAATAACACGGTCACCAATTAATTTAAAATACACACGATGATCTACTTTGATTTTGGTGAAGCCAAGTCCCCGTATAAATGTATCAAATTTTTGATACCACATCCTTGTGACTGTTTTAACCCATACAGAGACTTCTTGAACTTTCATACCAGCTCTTTCTTACCCTTCACTGCAAATCCTTCAGGTTGCTTCATGTAGATCTCTTCTTCCAGATCCCCATGAAGAAATGCTATCTTCACATCCATCTGTTCTACCTCAAAATAAAAAGCAGCAACAACAGATAAAAGTAATCTAATAGAAGCTACCTTGGCAACAGGAGAAAAAATATCACCAAAATCAATTCCCAACACCTAGGAATAACCTTTTGCTACCAACCGAGCTTTGTATTTCTCCACCTTTCCTTTTGCATTTGTCTTCTTCTTGAACACCCATTTGCTGCCAATGGGTTTCCTTCGAACCGACAACTCCACCAGATCCCATGCCTCATTTTTGTGCAAAGATGCCATTTCATCAACCATGGCCTCTTTCTAGAGTTTTCCATTTCCATCCTCTGAATCTACTGCTTCCTTCACAATTCTGGGATCATCATCAGTAATAGATAAAGAAAAATTTGAATAGAAAGCAGATGGACTATACCTTTCTGGATGCCTTCTTTTTCAAACTGATCTTCTCACACCCAGAGTTTGTGGCTCTTCATATTCTGATTCCTCCTCTGTTGTAGAGTCTGATTCTTCCTCCTTTAGCTCAAACTCTATCTTCTCAGGTTCCTTTGATGGGACTTCATGTTTAATAACATCTTTCATCTCTTTGAACACCACATCTCGGTTGTACACAACCTTCTTTGTTACTGGGTTCCAAAGCTTATAACCTTTAAAAAATCCTTATACCTAATAAAGATGCACTTTTCAGATTTACTATCCAACTTGGTTCTTTTCTCCTTTGGAACATGTACATATGCATCACATCCAAATACCCTCAGATGTGAAAAAGAGGTTTCTTACCAGTCCATACCTCTTGTGGAGTCTTATCCTCCAACGCTGATGAAGGTGATTTGTTGACCATGTAACACGCTGTCTCCAACGCCTCTGCCCAGAATTCCTGTCCTAACTCGGCACCATTGAGCATGATTCTTGCCCTTTCCATCAATCTCTTGTTCATTCTTTCTGCAACTCCATTTTTCTCAGGTGTGTATGGAGTAGTCTTCTGCTGTGTGGTGAGCGTAAGTATTGCAGCAAGAATGCTACAACTCCCGGGCTGCCAACTTTACTTTTATCAACCCGGTAGTTCGTAACAAGCTTGGAAGCATCGATGTTGTATTCACAAGTACTAGTTCTCACTGCAAGTTGTCACTTGGTCAGCCAACGCGAGATCACTAGGAGCTCAATGTTGGCATTATGATTCTGGTATGGCTCTATGATATAGGTGTTGTACTTGATGGCAACTCACTCAAGTGGCAATGGTCTGTTCAGGCTCTCAAAATGAAGAAAATAAGAGGTTCGCAGGTATACAGTTCAAAAGGTGCGGACCCGCAGGTAAGCCGTTCAGAAAGTTGCGGTCATGTACGCAGGTTGTCTGAACAGAAGGTGCAGACCCTAGTGCACACACTTCCATGCAAAGAAAAGCGCACACACGTGGGAATCCTATGGTGATCCATGGTATCTAGTCCATGGTATGGTGATCCTATGGTTTTGGTCTGTGGTATTGCATCTAAGGATATTGATCCCAAGTATTGGGTTCATAGTATTGTATTATTATGGTTTTGGACCATGGTATTGTGAAGGGCTTGACTATAAATAGGGAAGGAAATCACTTGGCTAAACTTAAATTTGGCAATTGAATATCTTAAGATCTGAAATTTTGAGTGATTGGTTTCTTAAAAGCTAGATCTAATTCAAGGAGATAACTTAAGGTGAATCTATTGGCATGTCGTGATCTCTCGGGTGCATGAACAGATCTGTGGATCTGACTGACTGTGGCACATTGGAGGATTGTAAATTTGGCCCTAATCAGAAGTCCGCAGGCGATCCATAGGTGCAGTACGGGGGTACGCAACTCAGTAGAAGACTCAGTGCGGGAGTACGCTGCGAAGCCAAAGGTGCAGTGCGGGGTACGCAGCACAGGAGAGGGCACAGTGCGGGGCACACGCAGCACAGAAAAGGGCGAAGTGCGGGGTATGCAGGCAAGAAGAAGGCACAGTGCGGGTCTACGCAGTAAGTCAGAAGTGAAGGTGCGGATCTAAAGAAAAGTTCGTAGAGTAGAAGAACAACCAGTGCGGATTTGCGCAGTTCTGTCTCAGAAGAGCTGCGGATATACGCATGCCCCTGTTGGTGAAGTTTCGGTCTTATCTTGAAACAATTGTTGATTGTCTTTTATTTATTGCATCAGAGTTCTGGGTTTAGATTTCTAGTATTCTTTTCTGTTTACAACATTATGAAGAGTGGGTAATTCACTGGTTTATTGTATAAGGAGATTGGGTGATTTTCATGTACTTGATGATTATTTGATGTTCATGGATCCAGTTTGAAAATTAATGAAACGTGGTCCTTAAAGAAGTAAAAGAGCAAAGGGGGTTGTTGCTCCCTTCCAGGAGAGACTGGAAAACGAGAGAGATTTGTAGCTCTCTGCAGGTTGCAGCTTGCGTACTGGTAAAGGATTGCACCAGTACAAAATCATTGTAAAAGAAGTTTCTAATTGAAAGAAGATAGAGACATATTGCACCAGGTGGTTTTCACCCACATTGGTTTTCCACCTTATATATGGTGTTCTTTGGTGTGACTATCTGTTTTTCTTGTTTCTTGCTCATTATTATATACAAGTTAATGATCAATAAATTAATGAAGGCATATTGAAAAGAATTTGAGAATACTAATTCACCCCCCCCTCTCAGTATTATTTCCAACAAAAGTTTGTCACCAATAATGACTTATAATGACAGATAGCGACCATCACCATTTCATATGAGAAATGGTGACGGACCATAGCCTCTGTCACCACAAATTGAACGTCACCAAAAGTGGTGTCGCCAAAAGTATAGGTGTTGTATTGACACTCAAAGTCTGTCACCAATAATGATTTATAATGATGAATAGAAACCGTCACCATTTCATATGAGCAATGGTGACGGACCATAGCATCGGTCACCAAAAACTGAATGTCACCAAAGGTGGCATCGCCAAAAGTATAGGTGTTATGGTGACATTCATGGTCCATCATGAATATTGATTATAATGACGGATAGTGACTGTCACCATTTCATATGAACAACAATGATTTATTGCGATGGATCTTTCATGATCATCACTATTGGTGTATATATATGGTGATGTTCGTTGACCGTCACCAAAAGCCGCATTGCCAAAAGTATATGTGTTGTGGTGACATTCAAGGTCCATCACGAATAATGACTATAATGACGGACAGTGACCGTCACCATTTGATATCAACAACAACGATTTATGGTTATGGACTTTTAAGGGTTGTTACTATTGATGTGTATATATGGTGTTATTCGTTGACCGTCACCATTTCATATTTTTGGTGAGGGTCGAAAAATATCACTAAAGCTCATTAGTGATGGTCAAAAGAGCGTCCGTCACCAAAATTGATCATCGTCATTCCATATGGATGTCAGGGCATGATGGAATCAAACCACCAACCTCCTTCTTATAAAGTAGGTGCTCTTCCATTGAGCTAGCACCCTTTAAAGAATTAGGCTTTTAAAAATTAGACCTTGAAACTTCATAAATTGTAAATTCTACAACTTTCAATATATTAATGTCTCAACAATATTTTACTAAACAAGCAAAGCAACATCATAGTTGCAGATCCTTACCTAATAGTTATGGAAGTTATGAAAAGTGGGTGGAGGGAAAAATAGTTATGTATCAGAGAATCAATATGTTCAGTTGAATATTCAATTAGAAGTGAAACTCTGAAGACATTTATAACCTACAAATGACCTATAACTAGCAAATGCACCAAATATTGCAAAGAAAATGTCATAATTGGATAGCATATGGAAGAAGAGCATTGATGAAAAAATATGCAATATGTTATAGGTTGAGTGAAAGAAAAATCTCAATGTTGTTGTTCCTTGGTGTTTAGATATCTGAATGTTATCTAAATTTTTGTGCAAATGTAACACGGATCTTCGGAAACCATGAATGGCATATGATAAAAAAGAATTATATGTGTGTGTGTGTGTGTGTGTGTGTGTGTGTGTGTCCCCTTTACATAAACCATCATGCAATTTGGAATTTCACAAGTCTGCACTCAAAACATGACAACAACTGACAAATGAAAAAAATTGACTTGGACAGAAAGAAATAGCTTCACCTTCATTCTTTAGTTGCTTATGTTTGTTTGAGTTTGACTTGTGACATTCTTTATCTGACAAGGAATCAAAATCATCACTAATATTAAATTCATCCAACACGTATTTTGGATATCCCACTAACATCTGCATTTTTGTTGCCATGCCTAAAAACCATGGAGTTTCATGTCGATAGTAGAATAAGATATGTGCCTACTACTCAAGAACACATTCCTTATTAGCCATTGTTACCTAACAAAAACCAAGGGGACAACACAATATCAGTGTACACAAAATCCCCTACTAAAATATAATCATAACTTAGCTAAAAAGTCCAAAAGATGTTCGTAAATAATAAACTTTTATATTTGGAAATATTGTTTCTTTAGATTTAAAAAATACTATGTTGTACAATGCTTCTATCTATTTATCCAGGCGATTATATGATAGCATATGTCACACAGTGGAAATCTACAGTACCTAAAGTAAAAAGACAAATTTGCTCAAGAAAATAGATTTAGAAATGAGCTTTGAAAACAATAAGTTTTTCATCAAAGTTTTAATTAGTTTGACAACAAACTAGTCGGAGTTTGAAAATCAAAATCATTCATAGGAAATGAACAGGGCAATGGCCAAAGTTGCTATTCATAAGCTAGAGTCACTATTTTCATTGCAGATAACTGAAATTTGGGCAGTGGTCTAACAGTTAGAGCTTATTTTCCGAGAAGACTCGTCAACCATCATTTTTTTCCACGGTCTGTTGTGCCTCTAGATCCAGATCAAATAGCTTACCATTCTCAAGTTCTACCTTTCAAGTATTGATTTATGGATCACCCTTTAAAACACAATTCTACCACTCCATTTTATTTTGTTTTGTCAAGATAATTGGCAGGAGCTTCCCATCCTCTGTTTTACACTATCAATAACCATCCATCAATGATATAAAGAATAATAGATACACAACAAAGACAAAATATGTGCTTGTTGTATACCTGTGTTCTAGGACTCATCTGACCTTAATGGTGCAAAAAACTCACATTGAAAAAATAACATCCATGTAGAATTTACAAAACTTTTTTAAATCAAGCTCCAAGTAAACCAATCAAAATATAAACATCTTTTTAATCAATAAAATCTCTGACTTAAAATAAAAGTGGCCTAGAATTGAATTTTATATCAACCATGTCAAGTAGCTAATATCAAGTGAGAAATACAAGCCATGCATATTGGATTAGTGAAAGAATTGATCTAATAAAGCTCAAAATCAAATAGGTAACTTACAATTAAGAAACAAAAATAAATGATTTAGGACTAAGATATGAGGTTTCCCTTTCAACCCTACTATTAAATAGCTCTTATTTATGTCACAGACCATTAAATTTTTTCTGATACCTAGTGGAAGTGGTATTGTAACATTAACCTCTGATAGTTTGTGGTCGTGACTACTTCTCAAGCTCCACTCCATTACTGGCATTTAGGGCTAGATAAGATACATGCAAAAACCATCAACATGAAAATGAAATCTACATCGTTCTTAAAAAATGGGAGGAAAAAAATATCCACAAATTGAAATAGACTGTAAGATACCTCATTCTTGCAACATGAATATCTTGTCATGAACAATGAAAAAAATAAGGAAAAATGTAATTTTTTCCACATTTTGACAATGAAATCTTTTGCATATTCTATGAACAATTGATGAAAAAAATTAGCTAAAGCTTGTCAACATCACGATTATAGTAAAACATAAAAGAACCACTCCAACACATATATAATTCTAAACATAAGTATCTATACATATAAGTATTTATTGAGGACATTGTATTTTGTGAAAATATGGAAGTCAACTCTTTGAAATAACACAATTTATGGTACCACTTCTTTACGAAGTCCATTCAAGAATTTCTTCAAAGTTCAAAGTTCAAACAACTAACATTTAGCATAAAAAAGCTCAGATTTGAAAAGGAGATAACCCAAAGATGTAATGTTTATGTGTTTGGTGTGTGAACTTGAGACATCGAAGTCCAACATTTAATAGTTTGCCTATAGTATGAATTAGCTGAATAGGTGAACAATAGTGTTGTAGGTATCTATTATAAATATATGTCTTGTGGGCCAATAAGAGTATTGTTGGAACAATCACATCGAACCCTTCCAAGTTTGCCTATAATTTGCATTGGTCTAATAGGTGAACAATAGAACTATAGGTGTGCATTTTGCATCACTTACCTAAATCCAACACCTTCAACATAGAAATTTTAAAGGCTATGTGCAAAAATGGTAGGTAATTTTTGAAATGAAAGAGTTGGCTTGATTTTTTTTGGAAAAGACTAGATTCTTACATTGTTCAATGTAAATTCATGGCACTTTGCCAAGCTTAGATGGAACAAAAAGGAACCAAGCTAGAAGGTTATTAAAATAATCCTTACTTAGCCAAGGTTTGTGGCTGATCTAAATATGCTAGATATACTTCCAAAAAAAATCACTTCCAAATCAAGCAACAATTTCCCACAACCACCCATATCAACAGAGAAATTGTTCAACACAAGTTATGGAAAATTTGGCCAAAAAAAAAAATTAGAAACGTGATTGACATCCTTAAATGTTTAAAAATTTGCAACTTGAAAAACAATTATTCCAGAGTCAATCTGAGAACACGATATAAATGGAACATGATTGGAATACAAAGATGCCTTTAGAATACAATATAAATGGATATAGATCCAAACACATAAACATGATTGAAATACAAAGTTTCCCAAAGGTTTGATTTATTCCTGCACTCTGATACAGTTTTTGATATGGACCTCTAGAAGGAACTAGCTTTATATGCTATGTAGACCTAGAAAGTTGTCATAACCTTATCCTTGTCATACCATATAATTATGGCCTTACTAGTGTCTTCTCCCATGATCAAAGAGTCAATATCTGAGCATATCTTTCTCCTTACTTTTTTAAGTAAGTAAAAATAATAATGATAATTATAGAACTATTACTTGCACTAATAAAAGAATAACAATTGAAACACTAGTTCTAGGCTTCTAGCTCAGTAACAACTAGCCACAATTGGTTCACCATGAAGCCTCTACACCCATTGCATTACTATTATATCTCTTAAAAGAAATAAAACAAGGAAATTATTACAATCTGATCTCAAACTGTTGAGGAATTGTTTCATAGAAGCTGCCTCCACAACACCAACACCATAATGGAAACAACATTGACCTCCACCCTATGATGTTCCAGCAGTTGTTGTAACTATTAGATCCTAGATTTACCTCAGGCTGAAATGGTAGGATCCAAGGCCAACATCAAACCACACTCATCCTGGTAGCTAGCCCTACGAGGTCAGGAGACAACTCTCTCTAGGTCAATCTCAGCTAATTATGATCACTAAAGGCTTGAGATGACTGATTTGATTACTGATCTTAGGCTAGGTATAGATGTAAAGGAGTTTGATTGAATAAAATGTTGTGTTTTGTGGGCTCTAATGGAAAAGCAAATTTTGAGTGCAGGGAATGAGGCTCAGCCTTGCAGAGGGCTCGATGGGGCAAGGTGGGGAATTGTATTTGACACTCTAAATCAAATGAGATGGATGGTTTAGATAGAGGAGGAGTTGAAGAGGGCAAGAGAAGCCATGGATCCTCTCCAAACAATTGAAAATATCATAAACTAAAGAAAACTTCAAGTAGAGCACTGCAATTTCAATGTATTCTACTTACACTCTTGTTTGATTTAGTTGAGAAGAATTAAGAGAGAAATGATATACATAACACATGAGTAAATTCACAACTACATAAGAAAGCACTGTACCAATACAAAATTCCACAGGGATCCCAAAGAGTGGTGCAAAGCCTGGTCTCAATTCCTTAACCAAAATGCTGATATGAGTGTACAATGAAGCTCCTTGCTTTCTCAAGCGTCCAACCATGCTAAAGACTGAAAAAAACATAATATAGACAAAGAATAGCTCATCCTTGCCTCTAGGGGTCGAGCTCACATCTTTAGAAGCTGATCAAACTGATTCTAAACTAAGAACTAGAAATCAGGCAATGAAACAACATGCCTCTAGAAATAAGGGAACTGATTCATTCAGTTTCAAACAACTTTTTAACTGATGAATCTACCTACAAAAGTGAAAATTTGACATATTTACATCATTATCCATCAATGTACATGAAATTACATAACAAATTTGACATTAAGAAAGTGAAAAAGTCAAACTGACCAAAACTGGGCAAAAAACAGAGCAATACTTGGTCAAACTGGCAAAATTTCCTCTATGCACCGCACTTGATTCTCTATGCACCACGCCTGTTTGGACCAACTATTGGAGGCCTTCCTAGTGTCCAAATTATCTCCAAGTGTGCTTGTTGGAAATTTTTACCTATCTACTTTCCAACCCCAATGGAATTTTTCAATTTGGCCTCTATTTGCCCTATCAAAAATTAAATCTCCCAAAATTGCTTCCTGTGTGTCAAACTAGGGGTAGTAAGGTCATTTTTTGAGTGTTTTTGACCTTTTTGAGGGCTCAAAACCTGCCCAAAATTCTTTGCCATAGGTAGGCAAGCATAATTCCTCATGCCAAATCTAGAAATTCCTAGTTTTTGTGATTTAGAGGTTCCTAGCAAAAGCGAACGCCACTTGGCGCGGCGCATAGGGCAGAAAATCCTGTTTTTTGTGCCAAAAATGAAAAAAATGAAAAAAATGCCCCAAATCTTTTGAAATTTGGGCTGAGTCTTCTCCATCAAGCATGTTTTTGGGCCAAGGAAGCCTCAGCCAATATTTGAAGTCGATCATGCTCCTTTCACCTCCTTGATGCCTTCTTCAATTTTGCCTTTAAACTCCTAATTCGCGCCTTGCAAACTTTGTTCCTTGCCATGTAATGAAAAGCCATGTGTCTCAACAAGTTTTTCTCCTTGTTATCCTTCTCCAACAATCTCTTTAAGTGGATATTGATTCTCTCGAGCCAAGACTCTCGATCGGCATTGATCTCTTGCTCAAGTGAAGTGAACTCCACCCTCCTCTTTTGAGCAGCTCGACAATTCTCCTGAATGTTTTGCAATTCCATGATCACCTGTTGATATTCAAGTTTCTTATTCCTTTGCTCCAAGTATTTTATGATCCACTTAGCCCTCTCCAAGTTGAGGGACAAGTCCTTGATGTTTGTCTGCTGCTCTTGGATGATTGCTTTGAGATTTTTGCTTTGCAAGCCCATATCTGTATCATCATCCTCAGTAAGAATAAAGTCCTGCTCACCTGAAGGCCCCTCATCTTACATTGGCCTTTTGCCTTTGTCCTAAATTTGTGGTGTTGATGATGGAAGCGAGACCCCTTCCACCCTAGGTGGAGATAATACTCACTTTGCTACTGCGAACAACTGCCTAGTGCCCTTCTGGTAAGTGATAAACATCAGCATACTGGAAGCTTATATCTCATGACCCTCATGCTAATAAGAAGGTCCACCGGTCTCATGCAAAGCCTCTGAAGGTCCCTGAGGACCTGCGAAAAACTCACCAGAGATGAAGTCCTCCCAAGTGATGCCTTGCAAGCCAAGTTGATGGATGACCACAATTTTTATGAGAGCAAAATGGTAAATACTATTGAACCACTGCCGAGGAGTCTTGTGCCGCACAAGAGTGGTCATATTTTTGATATTTTGGCACATGAAGTAAGGGATGTTCATCATCTGTACCTGGGTAAAATGCATCAGTAGCCTGATATGATAAGCATATAAATGGGAGAACCAGCCCTCACCACTGAAATACTTCATGATCAGTTTCATTAGAGCATATTCATCTTTGAGGTACCGAAAAGGAAACACTCTCTTGAGCTATCTCAAAAATCCGGGCTTGATGTATAGTTCATAATGTTGCCGGTCAATTTGTTGCCTCTTGTTCCATTACTCTCCAATGTTTATACCGGTTGCTAGTGAAATGGATTCTGGTGTTAATGTGAAAGTGACACCAGCTAGAGTAGCTTGACCATCATGTAAATGCAACACAAATAAGTGGGTCAACTCATGATGAAACTAAATGCTAGCAACCTTCTCACAAAATTCATAGCAGGACTGGTGCTGAAAACAAGAGATGGCAAGAGGGCAGGCCTGTAATTCAACAATAATGGTTGGTTCTTCTCTAATATGTTTTCCACCTCTATGAGGCCTCTTGGGTGCATGTACCTCTGTAGGTGAGTCACTGTGGGTCTCCTCTTCATAATCATATGAAGGATTAGATGCCATCTCTGATAGTGGATAAACTGTCTTGGAGCTGCCTTGATGAGAAGTAGGTGATTGTGATGTTTTTGACTTTTGCTACCAAGGGAAAAAGTGATATGAGGGACTATGGAGGGGGAAAATAGTGAGAGATTTAGGGACTGTTGGGGTAGGTTTTAGCTAAGGGAACAAGGAATTAGGGAGTATTTTGGGAGTTATTAGTATAGGACTAGAGTTTGGGAGTTTACATGTGGGATTTTAGGGAAATGGGAATGGGGATAGGGGATTAGTGAATTTGGGGAATAGGGAAATCAAGGGAGAAATGGAGTAAGGGAGTGGTGAGGGAATAAAGGATGGACTGGGTAGCAAAACAACAGTTTGAAACCCTAGGCAACAATTTTCTTTGAGAAATTTCAAAAGATAGGGTTTGGTTTCCTTTAAACACTTACCATAAAACAAAAAACATAAAACAAGCACCAAATTTGGATGAAAAGTAGTGACAAAGGGTCAACCTACTTGAAGAAGTGATGATCCACAAGTTTCGGGTGATATGGAGCAATTTTTGGCAGTTTTTGGGCTTTCTGGGTGTGTGCGCCACACATCCAACCTAATGCACTGCGCAAAGTGTATGCATTGTGCCTGTGCAAAACTAAACTGGAGGTTGAAGCCCAATGCGCCGTGCCACCTTCCTAGTGCGCTGCGCCACCTGCCTAGTGTGCCACACCTCTGTCTTTTGGCCGATTTCAACAAATTTTCTCACTTTCTCACCACAACCACTTTGCCTTGCTTCCACTTTGTCTTGGAGTGCAAATGAGCTTTAAACATTTGGAGACATGACTTATACATGGAGCTTTTAAATTTTTGATTGATAAAATCCACTTTCATAATGTTTTGAAAATGAATTTATTTTTAAACTCAATTTTTGGACCTTTTCACTTCATTTGAGCTTTGTGATGAACAAAATGATCGGTGCTTTGCTTGTTTTGCAAGTGTTTGAAGCTACTGGGTCTAGGGAAAGTGACCAGGGTTGCAGGGGAAATAATTTACATATGGGGGAAATCAACTCACATAAATTTGTACAATAAAAGAAAAAATACTTTGTTTTTCCTCAAAACAAAGTTTTGAGGAAAGACACATTTATGAGCACTTGATGATGAATTTTATTGATGCTGGAACCTCCTCATGTGCCTACTGGTTGTTATTAGACATTTTGAAACACTTTTTGATGAAACCTTAATGAAAACCTAGACCTAAATGACAATGAAACCCTAAAAAGACTTTTACAATCTTAAAGACAAAAAGATGACTGTATATGGTTTTTGATGAATAAACATGAGCTAGCAGGTAAAAGACATGAGGGACACTGTTGGAAAGCCACTACTATCAGATGATCCATGTGCCTAATGGAATGCAGATGATTGGGCAAGACACCTAATATGCAATGCAACAAGAGGATTTGATCTCTGACACAGGGATGAAGATACCGACACTAACATTGGCTCCAATGGGGATGATAGATCCTTGGAGGTGCCAAGAACTACAGATCTATGGGAAAGCAGGAAATGCCTTCATCCATGGGGCTATGGTGTCAATAACTTCCAAACACCCAAAAACTAATTACTACGAAACTTTGACTTAAGACTCATAGTTTAACTGACTAATCCAAAACTAAAACAAGACTCTCAAACGCTGAAACTAGACACTCAGTTGAAACTATCTTTAAACTGACTGAAACAAAAAATGACTCAAGATTGGCTTAACTGAAACAAGTACTTACAAAGCTTTTAAATGGCAGCAGACCATCGAGATTTTAGAGCTTCAAATCATGATGACAACCACCTGCCTACTGATGAAATATGTACAATCATGTATAGTGAGCCTTCTAATGTAACCAATCTAGTAGATGGCTACATACTCAAATTTTTCTCTCACTTTTCCCAAGCAGGTAAAATGATGTAAATGTAGGCAACTCACAATAACCACTGAAACCAAGGCTTATGATAATGAACCAGGCAACATTTATCTTTTCTAATGCCTGCAAAAGAATGTCAAAAGGATCTTGAAAGTCCTAAAGCAATAGCTTGTCTTGAGATCCAGCAACAAAAATACAAGTACTCCCTTCATTCTGGTCTGAAAGAACAATTGATTGCTGAGTTATAGAAATGCATAAAGAGGTATAACATTTCAAAACATGAAAAACCTGAATGACAGTCCTTAATTCCGTGATCTTCTCAAATTATCAAATATTTTTGATCATCTTCGTTTTCTTGTTTTTCATGAAATGACTGGATTACCTCCTCATGAAGGTTTGGGTCAGTAAATTTGTCTTCTTCATTCTAGATGATCTCAACAGCAGAGCTCTCCTTCATGGGATTCAAAACAAGGTAGTCTACATCATCATAGTCTAAATTTAGATATGAAATAACTGACTTGACTTTATCACATTCTGAAATTGAAACTTGACTTCCCTGCATACTGTCTTCTTCTATGGATAGATCTGAAAGAAAATCTTATCTTTCATCATTTTCCATTGCACTAAGATCTTGATCCTGCTGCAAAGTTTCCTGAGCATCTTGATGAATATCTTCTAAGTTCTCTTTATGCTGCTGAAATGGATTATCATACAGAGCCTCCATGACCTCATCATCCACGAGGTCATCATCTTCATAAACTTTCTCAAGACTTTCAATAAAAATATAAGTGCAACAGTTCTGAACTAAATTTAATGATGGATAAGATTCTTTATACCTTTCAATGAACATGGTATGAAAATCCTTTAAACAGTAAATACAAGCAGACAACAAA
Organism: Pinus taeda; assembly: GCA_000404065.3. Lineage (NCBI taxonomy): Eukaryota > Viridiplantae > Streptophyta > Pinopsida > Pinales > Pinaceae > Pinus > Pinus taeda. The sequence goes on from APFE031464281.1 coordinate 89,230, forward strand.
CTTTCATACCAATATCGAGCTTCACCTTCCAGAGTGGCCATGAATATCTTCATCAAGAAATATTCAAGAAAATCAACCTTCAACCTGCGATATGTATGTGAAATCTAACCAGATGTAAAGCAACATCCTTCCTATCATCATCTTTAAACATAGGCAAATTCCTTTGCCAATCTACCTTAGGAATTTTATTTGGAAAACCTGGAATGTGATCTTGCCTCATGGGAGCATACCTTCAATCTAGCAAAATCATTTTGATAACAATGAATTCACCAAGAAATCCTTCAGGATACTGGTTCTTAAAGAGTGGAGTTGCATAAAAATTTTGAGGCTTGGGATTCTTCGACACTGGAGTCACCAGGTGAATGATTTCAACCTTCATATGTGTCTGACTACTGTCCACCATCAACAATCAGATCTAACTTGATTCATGTACTGGGGCAACTTGCAAGTTAGATATTTCCTTTATAAAACTAGTCCAGAGATTGACTGAAATAGCTTTTATCTACTTCTGCTAATGCAAAGAAAAAGCGTTTCGAAGGCTACCTGGCTAATCTTCAAACTCCGTCTATAGTTTATAAAACGAAGAATACTAACAAACAAACAATTTCTTCCCTAGTTTGGTCGCCACTATGTTAGAGCCTAGATTTACCTCAGGTTGAGCGTGGTTTGATGTTGGCCCTGGATCCTACCTTTTCAGCCTGAGGTAAATCTAGGCTCTAACAGTGACTATGACATGTGCCCAAACTTCCTTACATTTCAGTCAACCCAATTGGATAGGGTGGCCACACCTAATTTTGGTCTTCTTCTATTATAAAAGTATATACAATCCTTGGGAATTTTCATAATTCAATCATCCAAAAGAACTCGTATTTATTAGTTCCATTGTGCATATCTTATGGAAGTCAAATTATAAAGAATTCATTAAACTTGCAAATCCTTAGCAAGTGAATTTATGAAGTTATATTGTGTAATGTTTCACTTTTTTTGATGAGTAGAAAGAACACTTCTCCAAGGAAAAGCATGATGCGAGTGAGATATTTTAAGCGTACACAACAAAAAAATTTATTGTAGATTTTACTCGTGGAGAAAAACCACCAATCTGAAAGGAATGTTCAATTCAGGTAAAAAGTACATGTTTCTATTAACAGTTCAAGACATCAAAGAAAACATGTAATATTTCTATTAACAAGTGAAAAAGGTACATACTTTTATTAATAGATAAAACAAACATGATTATAATGATTCCCATATTGAAAATCAATCGTTGTATTTTGTTTGTAGCTTCATTAATCTTCGACGAAGAAGTGATTTCTCTATTTTTTTTCCCCAAGTTTCCAAGAAAGACAATAAGCATTTCTGATGTAGACTTCACTTCTGGACTGTCATAGCCAAACTCCTTTTCTTGGATTTATAAGACTCTCCATATGAGGTGACTAGCTTCATCATCCTTACCTAGAGTATCTTGTATCAAAGCTAAACAATCGCAAGCCTCTCCTGTAAAGAAAAGAAGTTTCAAGAAATAAGCAATGAATCAAACAGAAAATGGACTTTGTAACCCAGAGTGTGGATCTCATGACATAGAATTGAAAAGACATAAGTCAATTGCCAAGAAGAAAACACAACTCACCAATTGCAGGAGTTTGTTTATCAAAGGATGCTTCACATATCCTCAAGGCTTCCTGAGCTAAATCCTCTGCTTCCCTATGCCTTCCTAGATGATATAAAGTTGTTGCAAGACTTAGCATAGGAAATGAAATCTCTGGAGCATTAGGAACGAAGCTAGCTGAAAGTATTCTTAGACTCCTAAGAATATATTTGGATTTCTCAAATTTTCTAGATAAATCATAAGACATTGCTAGGTTCTGAAGGTGCACTGCCAAATAAGTATGATCCCTTCCAAGGGCTTCCTCCTTTATGAGTAAGTTTTTCTCCCATAGTAGTTGGGATTGCTCTTCTCTAGAAACAAGTAGAAGATAATGAGCACATCATAAAGGAACAATAACATAAAATTGACTCATGCAATCTGACATTCCTCGATAGCTTTCCTTTACCAACAACATCAAAGATCACCCAAAATATGATCAATTTGAAGGGTTGTGGAGAAAAATTGAGAGCAAAATGTCAATGCATTTCCTCCTATAGATGCAAAATACCAATGTCTTGATAGCGTTGCCACTGAGTCTATTTGGTTTGAACATATTTTGACCAAGTCTAATTTTCAATGTTATGAACATCAGTGTCAGGATAAAATTGGAAAGGGTCCGAGAAACAAAAAATAATTGTAAAAATCAGGAAAATGTCGGTAAAAATTGGTAAACACCGGCAAAGTTAAGATACCATAAAAATATCTTTAAAATTGGTAAACATCGGCTAGGCCAAAAAATTGTGATTTTTAGATAAAATCAGGATGTTGTCGAGGTGTTCAAAACACTCATTTTTAGTAAGAGAAACCTATTCTAATATGGGGCACTAATCAAAGTGTTATCCATGTTATCAGGAAGCCAATAGAGCATCAACTTCCCAAACCTGTAGAATTCCATATGCATTGCATCGAACAATTGATTAATGATAGGATTATTGATTTGCAATATTCTCACACACTGAGATGCAAGTTGTTGACATCTTCACTAACCATTGACAAAGTATCATTATGTTCAACTTCATACCTTCCTTGGGGTGAAGGAAATTGTCCCTAAGGTGGAGGTAATCTCACTCCCCCTCTCTGATTTTTTTTTTTTGAACACTTTGTACATGGTACTTATCATGACCTTGTAGCCCTGACCCATTTTTAGATTTAGCATATTTTCCCTATGTCCCTAAGTTGGACTTATGATGGGCCATTGGTTTACATACATTGTGTAGTTAAGTATATTTAGATTATAGTGTCTAATCCTGTGCATATTTGACTTATCAGTGATTGGTAGATGAACAAGCCAACCACTTATATTTAATGCCATTCCCCTCTTACTATATTATAAATACAGCTGATCTCTTGTAATTAAAGACAAGACATATATTCTTTTTCTTAGTTCTGCATTTTCTATTATCATTCTATTTTGTATGGATTGAAATATTATGATTGCCATTGTATCGCAATAGTGGAGATGATTCAGATTCATTTTATCATGATTTAGAGAGGTATGATCAAAGAAATTAATTGATTTTTCAAGTATCTTTCCATTTTCAATCCTTTTGAGACCTTGTGCTAAGACCAGAGAAAACCAAAAATATAATTGTTTGCAAATATTATAAAATTGGTAGTGCCAAGTTCTAACCTATACCATTTAAGAGTTTGTGTACTACCATTTTGATTTCCCACCTAAAGAAGTCACTAAACATTGCAGTGAACTTGAGAGGTAGCTTTATACTAGTATTCGCACATGATTACTAAGGAATACTAGAAGATATTTTATTCTCGATGATGTTGTCAAAATACATGTTTGTAATTCTCAATGAGAAAATATTATAAGCCAAAATGGTGTTCAAAAAATAAATCTATATGACAATCCCATGCTTATTTAGGGGTGCACATATATTTGTTGTCTTGTCACAGAGACACTTGGCAAACCAAATCCATTTACATATTGTAAAGCTTGAATCATCCTTAGAAACCTTTACAAACCAACCATGGAATGTTAAATTTGCATCCATACCCTCAGATCTATCCATGCTAACTTTTATGTTCAATGTCTAATCGCTGTGCATAATTGACTTATTACAGCTTGGCAGGTGAACTACCCAGCCACCTATATTTAACGTTGGGCTCCTCACGGTCTATGTCATAGATACAAGTGATATCCTTGTAATTAAACTTATATAACAACATGCACACAAGGAAGAACAACAACATAAGTCTTTTTGTCATTTCTGCTTCTTCTGTTGTTGTTCTGCCTTGATTGTATGGAGCTCAAGCTAACAAATCAGCCTGGTCAGTGCTCTTTTTTTTAAATGTGGAGGCTAAAAAACTCGGAAAACATAACAGAGACTCAAAACCAATTTAAGGAACAAGATTATCACTATATATAAAATCTATTGTGTCTGGAATACAAAGCAAGACCCTCCATTCATAGCAAACTAGGAAGAGTCATGCAATTATGAATTCGGTTGGTAGATATACCAACTAAGGATTTAATGTATTACCTAAGTGAACGTAAACCAAGTATGTACACTTTCACCCACTTAGAAAGTGGTAGAAACATTTCATCACAATTTTCTTCAAGAGCACAATCATTAGCTGGAGAAGTCAACTCAAGAGAAGCAAAATCATATGAAGATCAAGATTCCAAGGGCTATGCTCATAAAATTGCACACTCCTAATGACTAACTGTTGTGTATCTGGAAAAACAAATTTACAACCTTTAACATATTCTGGGTAGCCAAAAAATATGCAAACCATACATTGTATGTCCATTGCCTTGCATTTTTCTTTGGGAGCTTAGGCCCAACATTGCATGCAAAGACTTTGGGATAGACAATAGAGGGTGTCCATCCTCTCAATGCTTGTTTTGGGGATACCCCTTGGACAACTTTTGTGTGGCATGCAATTTTGAACATATTTGGCACAATTGATGGCTTCAGCCCAAAACTGCTAGCAAGGACCTCTGGAATGGATCATGCAATTTGTCATCTCCATGAACCTATGATTCTTCCTTTGCTGTGGATAGTAGGGCATAGTATGTTGTAGGGCCTTTTCTTGCCTTGACTAATCATGTAAAGTCCACTCTCCATCAATAGTTCAACATGAAAGATTTGAGGCTCCTTCACTACTTTCTTGAGATACACATCACTTGGTCTGCATCTAGGATAAGCATCTCGCAAACTCAAGTATACCTTGGATCTCCTGAATAGATTTCACATATTAGATTGAAAATCTACACCCACCCCCTTTTCGTCAAGGGTCATGTTTTCAACCAAGTGTTTCCACTCCTTTGGTTGACACTATGTGGTATCAACAACTCTTTTAGTTTGCATCTAGGATAGGCATATCACAGTTCAATTATGCCTTTGATCTCATTAGCAGATTTCAGAGATTGGATTTCATATTTACACCCACACCCTTTTTTCAGGGTCAAGTTGTCAACCAAGTGTTTCCACTCCTTTTGTTGATGCTATGTTGTATCGGTAGCTCATTTGAGGCATTTTGTACTTGACTCATAGTTGTCTAGATATATCCTATGTAGTCGGTTCATCTCCTAGTCATGAAGGAACCACATGAGCTTCATTATAAATTTGCATTCAATATTATTCTGATGGTAATGCAAATTTAGTGGGTTATATTGACTCTGATTAGGTTGGAAATCTTGATTACTGCAAGTTCATCTCTATCTATGTCATTCATCTTGGCTCTGATACTAGTTTTTGGTCTAGTAAAACGCAAGTTGTCAATGCCCTTCCTCCTATGGATGCAAAATATAGACATGTTGAGAGTGTCACCACTGAGTCTATTTGGATTGAACATATTTTGACCAAGTCTAGTTTTCAACAAGAGCAACCTACTCTAATATGGGGCAATAATCAGAGTGTTATCCATGTTAACCTATAGAAGTCCATATGCATTACATCTAATAGTTTATTAATGGTAGGATTATTGATTTGCAGTATTGTCACACACTGAGATGCAGGTTGCTGACATCATCACTAACCCTTGACAAGGTCTCCTTATGTTCAACTTCATACCTTGCTTGGGGTGAAGGAAATTGTCCCTCACATGGTGGTAATCTCACTCCCTATGTCCCTAAGATACGCTTATGATGGGGCATTAGTGTACATACATCATGTAGTTATGTTTATTTAGATTTCAATGTCTAATCCTGTGCATATTTGACTTGTCACTAATTGGTAGGTGAACAAGCCAACCACCTATATTTAGTGCCACGCCCCTCTCGTTGTATTATAAATACAGGCGATCTCTTGTAATTAAACCCAAGACATATCTACTTTCTGTTAGTTTTACATTTTCTCTTATTATTCTATTTTGTATGTATTGAAATATTACAATTTCCATTGTATCATAATAGTGGAGATGATTCAGATTCATTTTATCATCATTTAGAGAGGTATGCTCCAAGAAATTAATTAATTTTTTCAAGTAGTTTTCCATTTTGAAACCTTTTGTTAAGGCTAGAGACAATCAAAAATAGAATTGCTTGCAAATATTGTAAAATTGTGACCTGTACCATTTTAGAGTTTGTTTACTACCATTTTTATTTCCCACCTAAAGCGATCACTAAACATTGCAGTGAAACTGAACTTGAGAAGTAGCTTTCTACAAGCTTTTGCACATGATCACTAAGGAATACTAGAAGAGAGCTTCTTCTCAAAGATGTTGTCAAAGTACATGTTTGTACCTCTCAATGAGAAAATATTATAAGCCAAAATGGTGCTCCAATAATAAATCTCTATGGCAATCCCATGCTTGTTTAGGGGTGCACACAGATTCATTGTCTTGTCATAGAGACACTTGGCGAACCAAATCCATTTACGTATTGTAAGGCCCAAATCAGCCTTAAAATTCTTGCCAAACCAGCCATGGAATCATCCTAATTAATTTTAGCTATTTTTTGTAGACCATATGAATTTTGGTATATAAAATTAAACATTGTGTTGTCCCCCAATTCCATCTGGAGGATGATTATCCCCTAGTTTTTCCTAGGCTAAAAGGAAGTTTTATTAATGTATGTAAGCAACTTTTCTAACCAATATATGTATAATTCAAGGAAAGGAACACACATTGGTATAGTGTAAAGGAGAAAAAATATGGTTTTCAAAGTTAGATTTGAATCTCAATTGGAACGCCTAATACTAATAAATGACACAACCACATATGACTACTAAAAAATTATATCATTAATAAAGCATCAATACAGTGACCTAATGTTAGATAAAATGATAAACATTGCATAATTTCCTCGCCATGTAACTTCTTTTCCAATCTTCTTATCTTTATTCTCTCATTGCTAGACCAATCTCTCCCTTACTTGCCCCTCGTCATCCTACTTTTTCTCTTAATACCCTCCCTAGGAAATGATCTTTTCTTTCTAGGAAATTCATCTCTTATCTCACACCTTCTCCCAATGCCTTATCAATGTACCAAGAGTCAATGAGAGGTTTCTTACTTTCAGGATCAAGGGAGATCTAGAGCCCAACAAAGAGCATCAAGTTTTGCCCAAAGGTATCTAGCCAATACTTCAAAATATATTAAGGAGAAATTACTCACGTATAATGTGACATAGCTAGGGGATGTCATTGCTTGACAGACTTTGAAGTGCTTTGGGAAATAATTGATTGGTGTCCTAATACAAGGCATGCCAGAGTTTCTTATACTCAATACATATACATTTTTGACATCAATTAGCATTTGAATCTCTTGCTTGGCCATGTCTTTCTAGATTTAAATAAGTCCAAAATGAAAATCCTAGATGTTATCCTCGCAGTAAAAAGGAGCCAATAGCAATGGATTATTCAAACTTTTTCAAATCCAAATGAAAATTTCTAATCATTTTAGTTTTTTAAGTTACTTTTGTCAATTTTTTATTTCAAAGTTAGCTAATAGATCAATCTTTCTAGCCATGTAGTATAGTTTTTTTGTTTCTTTGATGAAATTATCAAAGACAATTTGTTTGGATGTTGGAAAATTTATGGTTTTGTCACTAGTTTGGTTTCCCAAGTGGAAAACCAAGGCAAACCTTAAAATGCTATGATGTTTTCCTTCAAGGCTTAAATAGATTTTTACTTTACAAAAAAATTAAGAATAAAAGACATGAAAAGTATTGCAAAGGGGTTCTTTTTTAAGGCAGGACCAAAACATGGCAAAAGCAAGCCAACAATTTCCCAAACCATGTGGGCATCCAAACCAGTTGCAAGGCTACCTAAAAATCTTAGAGGCTTTTGCAAGCAATAAGGTAGCTTAGTAGGCTGATAGACCTAATGCTGGACATTCAAGAGGTAGAAATAATGGGATATAGCACCTTGAAGGTTGAAGCGTAATTGATAAACATGGATATGTCATGAAGCATTAGGCTATGTTTTGGCCATCCCATGCTCCTTATGAGCATACTTAGATCCCAACAAACCACAACAAATCCTATTGCATGGAAGGGGAGAAAGACTTAAATTTATGCTCCAGAATTCATATGACCATAAAGAGTTACCAAATGTTTTTCCAAGAAGATTCAAAGCAAAAGCTTTATCCGCACGTAAAGATAAGATTGTTTTTCAAGTAGTAGAAGAATCCAATTTTTTTTAAACCAAAACCATCTAATATGGCATCATCAACTAGAGCAAAACCACATAATGAAAAATCATGTGAGTAAGGTCTTCTTATTAAAGCCATACAAAGTTGGATATCAAGAAATCAACATCCCCAGAAATCCACATGTTGGATGCCTGGATTCATGGGCATGCAAGCTTGCATGTATGACATGTGTCAAACAGTCCAACCCCATCTACCCGTACATATACAACAATTGAGGCAGCAAAAAATTTCAAAAATTTGTTCATATGTGTTTGATGTGTAAGAAATGTGTCCCAACAAATCAATAAAGTGTCCCAACATGTGTCTGATGTAGCTCCTTATGTTTGCATGTCTTATTTTTTCTGTAATTTTAATATTTTTTTATTTCATATACATAGAAATAAATTTATATATTTTCACATCCTCTATGTCTTATTTGGGGTTCTATTTGTCCTTGTGTCAAAGGATGTAGCTAAGAAGCAACCAAGGTAACCATGCTAATCTGAGAGCACTTCATAGTGTTTTTCTTGATTTAATAGTAGGGGATAATGTATTTAGAGGAGGTTTATGGATCATTTAAGTAGGATAGATAATATTCAAAAGCAAGATTTGATCCATTGTAAAACTCCACCTTCGTAGCCTATGTTCCACTAAGCCTACCAAACTTATATTTGGGATCCTAGTGAAGCGCCACTCCTTGAAAGCACAAACAATACCTCAAGAAAATTGTTGAAAGTTTTAGAAGTTACAAATGATAAAAGGGATAGCCAAATATGCTATAATCGATCTAGAAATGGAGGGGTTACCAATTTCTCTTAATTTAAAACTCCTTGACCATGCTCAGAAGTAGACAATACACTACATAAACACTCCTTTGAAATGTAGACCTTATTTTGAATGTGGAAAAAAATAAAGAAATCTCCCAACAATGGAGAAACGTGATGCATTAAAGCCATACACCAACTGGAAGATAGCAACGAAGGATGCCAAATTTTTCAAAAAGGAAGTTAAACGGTGACAACCCACTTTAATTTTACAAACATATGAGGAAACAAACAAAAGCATTGAGGAACACATGGGAAAATAATTCTTAGATATTAACCTAAGGAACAATAAGTTGAGTAAAAACAAGCTTCTACTTAATCTGAAATTGAACACAATCCACTAGAGGAGGAGAAAAAAACATAACAGCACCCAACAATGTTTGGTATGGACATGTATGTGCCAATTTTATAAAAAAATCCTTCAACTTGTAAGTAAGGAAAAGGATAATTAAGAAGAGCCATAAACTACATTGAACGAAGATCAAGAAATCAAGCCTAATATGAAAAAATAGCCACATAATCAACATGAGAAAGCATAAATGTTTTTCCTAGATGAAGAATGGTGATAATACATGGACAAATAATTAAAAATAAGATATTGAAATTGTTTGATCAAGCTCTCTGCCGAGGTTCCATCTCAAAGTTAAGAGAGGGGTAGCCACAATAATGACCTGGGTTGAAAACATTGTTTGCCCACATTATGTGTATGAATTGGCTAGCTTAGCAACCTCAACTTTACTTTAAAGTGGGGAGAGAATGTAAAGATCGTGGCTTATTTGATGTACATATTGACTACATTCATATCAAGTTTTCGGACAAATTTCTAGAATTACTAATGTCACAAGGATATTTGTTCTTCTTCTTCTTCCAGAGTGTAAGGTCCTTATATGGTAGAGTGCTTTGAGACAGAATATGCATACTATTTATTTGCTTGCAAGAATGAGTGTGCTTAATGCCACAATGGTAGGGATCAATGTAGAACTGAGGTTCATGAGATTGAATTGTGAAGATTCCCTTAAAGCTCTGAATTGTGACAAGTCCCTTTCATACTGCAATTTATACTATGTAGTGATATGTTTTCTTGAGATTGAAAGCCATCAAAATTGATCTAAACATGATTTGAGGCTATGGTTTGTTATAGTATGTTGGTTTGATAGCAAAACAATGTTTCCTTAGATATGTAGAAACCTTCAGAGCCAGTGAATGTTGATTACTGCTAAGTAGAGTGTTTAGACAATGTAAAGAAGTTTCATAATCTTGCAGCAGGGTCTAGGGCTTCATCATTTGAACATTTGAAAGTGGCATGACACTTATTTGAAGAAGTATAGCATCAAAGGGTCTCATTGACAACATTAAATACAATAGTGTCGTTGCAGTTATTGACCTATTGATTTTGACATATGTCAGAAATGAGGTTGAATAGAGGGTACTTGAAAAATTGGTACAGCAAAGCAAAGCATGCTAATGCTAGGGTTTGTTGCAGCACATTAGTCTACCAACCTATGATACTATCTGCAGTTGGGTATTAATCAGATTGGTGGCATTTAGAGTTATGCTTGTGGAACATTTGAACCTTGGTACATATTGGATTCTCTCTAGACTATCTAGATTCCAAAGTATGGTAGATGATGTTAGGAAAAATGCTAGAAAGGTCTAGGACTCTAAATCAAGATTACATAAGAAACCTTGACATAATCATATTTGAAGCAAGCTACTCCAATAGTTCCTGAAGTAGTTAAAATTTGGTAACAAAAGTCTCAATATGAGAAAACTTGAAAGTCTCTTTTCTTTTGAGTTAAGAGAGAACCAAATCCTTTGTGCAACCCCTATAATCGTAAGGAATAGTGATTGGATCCTTGGACAGCCCAGATTTTGCGATGCTTGAATAAAAGGGACCTTCATAAAATGGATTGGTTGCAATCATGAGGTAGTTGATTGTCTGGATGATCTCATAAAAGGGTTTCTTCACCCTGGTTAAAGAAGGATCATGATGATAATTTTTCTGATTAGGAAGCTTTCTAATACAATTACAGTATGATAAAATCCCATATTAAAGAAGAGGGGCTATTAATGAAGGCTTAAGACAGAGCTATAGTACCCCTGGATGCCTCCAATAGTTTAACTCTCATGGTATGTTATAGCTCCTAAGCTACATATGACCATGGCTCATAAACCTAAGAATACTGATAGGAACACTAGAAGATTGTAAATAGCTTGATATTTAGAAGAATTCATGACCTTAGGTGCAGCCATTATTAGATAATAATCCTCTCATCAAGAGGGAATTGATTTTTTAGAAAGGTCAACTTGCTATGCTCTACTTCCGAACAATGTCACATGGTTCGGGTTCGAGTTCCGGTTCGGCAATGATTAGGTTCAGTTTGAGTTCAAATTTTATGATGAGGTTCAAATGAGGTTTTCCATTACGTTAGTATATATATATATATATAGGATAAAATAGTTAGAAATCAACATCATTAAACATCAAAAATGTTATCACAGACATGGAAACTATAAGGATAAAGTACAAGCTTAAGCTCTGACATGAGGTTACGAGTTTTGATCTATGCACTTGGTCAATGGCTATGAGGTTCGATGAGGTTAACTGAACCTCAAAAAATTTTAAGGTTCGCCAAAATTTGAACCTTGCGATTAAAGTTCGACAAACCTTGTGACATAGCTTTTGAAGCATAGAAAATTTATGGATCTTGCTATCTTGGTATATATCTTGCTACAATTTATGACTGCCTATTGTATGTTGCAATGATGCAAACATCAGCATCGAGATAAAATCTGTAAGGGTCCAAAAAACCAAAAAATTGTAAAAATCGGGAAAATATCAATAAAAATTGGCAATCATCAGCAAAATCAAGATACCATCAAAATACTAGTAAAAAATGGCAGACATCGGCTAGGCCAAAAAATCGTGATTTCAAGATAAAATTGGGATGTTATCGAGATGTTCACAACACTGGTCTGTTGTACTATGCCAGGAATTTGAACTTCAGTATGAAGAAAAGGCATACGCCAAAATCTTGGAAGAAAGGTTTGAAGTCTCCCTAATTTCTTGCCTCAAGAAGATAGGACCGTGATAGGATCGTCTCATTGATTACTGATGTTTATGTATAAGGATGAAGTTTTTTTTTAAGTTTTCTTTGAACATTGAAGAAAATAAATAAGAGACTAATTATTACATATTGAAGAGTTGTCTGTTGGATCTTCCCAACAGTATGACAAAGAGCACTGCCAAAATCATGGTTTGATTGAGTGAATTAATAAACTATCTACAAAGTGGATGGATCTAATGATTAGTAGGCTGCCAGATAGATTCTTTGCACTTTGAAAAGAGAGGTTTAGGTTGTGGTCTCCTTGAGTAAGAGAGAGTAAAATTAGTCAAATATTTTCTTCATCAAGATATACAAGAAGTAGAGGATTTCTAAGTGTTGCCTGCTATATATACATCTATATGCTGTTGGATGGAGCTATGAGGCTCCTAGTGATCTAGTCTTGACTTTTAGAAATAATCTTGGTGCTATTCCCTATATCAAGGGATCCTTGGTCAAGATTGAACAATTAATCTCTAGGAACTTTTAGGGGCTTGCTGTGCTTATTGAGCTATAAGCAGCCATAGGGTGAGTGGTTCACCTTCCCCTGTTGTTGATGACATATGCATAGGATGAGTGGTTCATCTTCTCATATGGCATATGAATAGGATGAGTGGTTCAACTTCTCTTGTGGATACCCCAGTCAGAGATGATTATAGACATCTGTTAACATGTCGGTGGGACGTGGCTCATCCTTTTCCCAAATGTAGGATGTTTATTCCCTACGATCTATGGGTGACATGTTAGTGGGATGCGGTTCATGATTTCTCCACGTGTAGGATCCTTCCTACTATTGTTGATTTGCATGCATGTAGGACGTGGTTCATCCTTTCCCTACTCTCGGTGTTTTGCATGCATGTAGGAGGTGGTTCATCATTTCCCTACGTATGACTATGACATGTGTTTTTAGGATGTGGTTTCTCCTTTCCCTATGAGTGGTTGTGACCAGGATGTGATATCTTCTTTCCCTGTTGATGTTCTTACATCATCTTACCATTTAGTCTGGGACACATGGGAAGTACCTCTCATTTGGCCAATGAGTTGGAAAAGGTGGTTAGGCACCATAGCACTACCAATGGACGCATCATGTATTGCCGTACTCCCTATGACTAGGATGCATGGTGTTCAACTACTTGATCTGGGATCAAGGAATGAATTTTGTCAAGGGAGAGTGGTAAGGTCTTGTGACTCACTCTTGATCACTGCTTCTTCATTATTACTTCATGGTTCAATAGAGAATACCAAAAATGAATAGTGATGACAAATGGTACATGATGACATGATGGTATAATGATGACAGGATGGTATAATGATGACAGATGTATTGGAAGGTGGAATGCTCCCTAGTTGAGAGGGAGTGTTAAAATTGAAAACTAGGGCCAATTCGAATTTGGAAAACTCAGTTGATGGAGATAATTATTCAATTGATTTCCTCTTTTTGAGAGGACAAAAATTGACCTAAATATCTTCGAATTTGGTTAAGCAAAAGTGTGATTTTGAATTTTTTTTTCTCCCATATAAAATTATCAAGGTCAGCCTCTCCTATATGTCTACTCACCTAGTCCAATCGTCACATTTCTTTAACACCATCAAATTATATATAAGGAGGTGCCTTTCAACCTCATTTGACTCAACGAAAAGGGCTCTAATATATCTGTGAGATAACCACAGCTTGAAAGAGCTAGGAGGACATGTCTTAGGTGTGCTTTTGGTGTGTTTTTCTTTCCATAGGTTCGACCTTGAAGTTGAATGGCAGCCACAAGTTAGGGCAGTGAAGATTGGTGATTTTTCTCCATTGGTGAAGTATGAATCTCCTTGTAATCATTTCAGGAAGGCTACAGGATGTGTGAGTCTTGGATAGAGGAGCTGAAGAGTTGTTCTATGAAGCAATATAGGTTGCATATCCTAATCCCAAGTATAGTACACATGGAACCTTTGAGAGGGTTTTTTGTAGATCAGAACCTTAGCCAAATTTAGGTCAGATGCTTGAAGGAAGCACTGTAATATTCGTCTTTAGATTTGGGCTATTTAGGCAATATATCTTCAAGCCCTAACCGCAGATTTTCGACCACAGAACTAGTCAACTCTTTGACTAGGCTTCACTGCTCAAATTATGGGACCATCTTTGCCTCTTCATAATCAGAAAAGGAAGCCACTTTAAGTGAATCAAGTCTAAGCTCTTTTGGAACCTGTTGATTTGTTTCTTTGAATTGTATTGTCTACAGGATAGGGCAAAACTTGTCTGCTATTATTTGAAGGTAGAATTACAAACTTGTCTGGGCAATATATTTGGCATATGGTCAGTGGTTCTAGTCATCATCTTGGCAATTCATTCTTGACATTGATTGTACTCTCATTCTCTCTCTCTGTTGAACATTTGGTGATTAATAATAATAAGAAGATTGATTAAGGGTTTTCACCATCTTGGGGTTTTTCCATGGCTTGAGCCAATTTATTGTGTCCTTTTGTCTTGGCTTGTCTTCATTATTTATTATACATGTTCTTCTCTCAATTACTGTCATCATGATAATGTTTCACATGATTGCTAATGAATTAATAATTGGGTTAATGAGATATTGAAGCTTTTGTATTTAGCGAAGAACATGTGATCCTAAATTAACAGTAAGTGACAATGTCGAAATTACAAGCTGGTCTTCAGTATGAGGATATGTTAGAGGAGTTGTCCAACTATAGTACACGGAAGGAAAGGATCAAGTTGGTCTTGCAGGTCAAGAAGATCTGGGAGTTCATCGAGAAAGCCATCTAGAAGCCAACTAATCCAAAGGAATTGGAAGTATCCAGGAAGAACACTGCACACGAGATGTGGATGGCTCTTCAAAATTTGTTCCAGAGTGAGAACAAGAACTAAGTACTGGTATCAGAGGATAAGTTGAAGTCCACCAAGATGATACAGGTTGAAGGAGTGACTTCGTATCTGATGAGATTGTCTAAGGTCAAAGATGAGTTTGTTTTCATTGGTGTGACTATTTCATATTCTAATATGGCGAGGATGGTTTTGAAAGGGTTCACAAAGGAATGGAAGCCCTTCATCAAATGGATTGTTGCTAGAGAGAGGTTTCCAGAGTGGAATAGGTTGTGGGATGACTTCATTTAGGAGTATTTGCAAGATGAGGATCTTCATCTGAGGAAGAGGGCTTCAGATGATGACATGGCATTTGCAGCACGAATGAACGGTAAGTAGAAGAAGGAATTGAGTAAAGTCGAGTATTTCAATTGTGGCAAGATGGGATCATTTTTTGTCGAGATGTCTGATGAAGAAGAAGGGAGATGACAAGAAGAAGAAAGGGGAGTAAGTCATTGGTGTTGCCACTTTTGCTGAGATAGATGCTCTCACCAGGAGATTGGAGGAGGACGACATTGCTATGATCTCTCATTTCACGCAGGGTACTATCGATGAGGATGGTTGGTACGTGGACAATGGTGCTTCGAAACATATGAAAAGGTCACAAGAGGCTTTTGAGACTCTAGTTGAATGTGGCTCAAAGTTGCATAGGGTGTTGGGTGACAAGAGCCAGAGGGAGATCCAAGGATCCGGAGTTATGCCATGTAGGATGGATACAGGATGGGTGATGTGAGTCTAGGATCTATTGTTTGTACTATGACTCACATATAGAGGCTTTATCTCCACATGTATTGTTCTTGGAGTTAGAGAGCATGGTCTATATAGGCTTAAGAGAAAGCCTATAGATCATGGGAAGAAGAAGCAGGTGGAGTAGGTGCAAGTGTAGGCTTCAAAGGTATAGGTACAAGTTCTAGAGAAGAAGGTCCAGGTTCCATAGGCTCAGAGGGAGTTGAGTTCTAGCAGAAGCTTACAGATTTAGAGGGAGACTTTGTAGCCCAAGAAGAGAGTGCAGTCAGTGGGGAGCAAGGGTGCTTCCACATCTACCAAGAAGGAATCATGGAGGGATTAGAAAACAATATAGGAGAAGAAATAGAAGCAGGATGCTTCCAGTGACAGTGACAGTTTTGAGATAGGCATAATTCATGCTACAATGATTGCTGCAGTGATGAGTGCCAAGAGTTGGGTGAGTGTTACAAGTAGTGATGATGATGATGGGTTACTTCCTATCCTTGGAAGTACCACATTCACTGAGAGGGAGTGTTGATTTTTTAGTAGATTGGGAGGTACTCCAAGCCCTGGGTTTTAGGGTTTGGAGGGGGGAGCACCACAAGAGTCACTTATGGGCTTGGATTGTCCATAAGTAATATGTGTCAGTGATATTCTCTATAACTGGATTGTTGGGAAGGCATCCAGAGATTGTATTCAGAAATTACTACTGCTTAATAATAAAAACCCTCAGATTTGTTCCAGATGGGAAGGATCCTTGAGGAGTCCAACTCTCAGATCAATACCTTACTACGGGAGCCAAATCAGTAGTAGCAGGATGGAATAGTGTCAGTTGGTGTAGAGGAGTGCCATAGTGATAGTTGCAATGGTGAGAGCATCGGAGACTAAGAAGCGCAGAGCAGAGTTGGCAGCAGTGCAATTAGCACAAAGAAGAGTCAGCAACAACATAGAGGCTTCATAGGGTTAGCGCAAAGACAAGCAGCAGTCAAACTCCAACAAAGAGATGCATATATTGAACACAATTAGTTCAGTATCTGGGATTATTTTACGTTGTTGATGTAGTAGCAACAATAGTTGGCGAAGGATGCAATGTTGGCAGTGGCAGGGCCAACAGTAGCACAGACAAATAATTTCAGAGGGAGTTCCAGTATTTATGCAGTGTTGGTAGTGGCAAGGCCAACAATAGTATAGATGCAACATTTGCACAATATTTGGTTGACAAGATGTTAGACATCAGAAACACAGAAAGAGATGTTACAGAATAGGGTGATGCTCCAACAGGGTACATTGCTAGAGCACATTTCTCGCTAAGAGGGAGTGTTAATTTCTAGTAGCTTTGAATGTGCTCTAAGTCTCAAAATTTGTACGGAGGGGCTTGTTTTTGGGTATATTTTCCTCAAACAAGGTTTTAACAGGCCTGTGGAGGCATTCTGAAGCATGACACAGTGATTAAAAGGAGAATTGAGGTCTGTAAGAGGCTAGAACAATCTAGAATTGCAACATACTAGCACAAACTCTCATGAAAGGACTATCGCAAGTGTAGAGAGCAAGTCTAGGGAGAAAACAAGGGTTGGAAGTGACTCTGGTCTTGACCTTGTTTAAGAAAGGGCTAACTAGGTTCAGTTTTCATAATGACTTATAATTATTATTTCATGAAAAGAAGAAAAAAATGTATTTATTGTATTCCTTGCATCATGGGTTCCATGAGAAAGAAGTGTTTTTCATAGGTCAAAGACTTCTTCTTAATGTCTTTAGGTTTTGTTGTCTTGTTATGAATATAATTAAGAAGTCATAAAGTCATGTTACACATGTCAAACTTACACTCCAAGACATTGTCACTATCTCTCTTGCAGTCACCTAAAAGAAGGACAATATTCTCCTTAAGGTAATGTCGGCCTATCTCCAGGACCTCATGTCAGCCTAAATGGCAAGCATAAGTCACTATATCTATAGAGTAACGTCACCTCATAATCATCAAGGAATTCAGACATATCTGATCTGAAACAATATGAATCTTAGAGCGAAGAAGATAAGGGTATTACAGTGAAGAAGGAAGGTGACTACAGGTGCGTAAATGTCTTAAGGGTTCTCGGACTAAGTCTGTCATCTAAGCAAAGGATCAAACACTATTCTAGGACAATGGCAGCTATAGTTAAGGGCTATATTAAGCGTTGAATGGTGATAAAAGAAGACTGAAGACAAAGAGGCTATCTTGGACCAAAAAAAGAGATCAATGAAGGCTAAGGATTCTATTTAGGGTTGCAAAAGAAAAACAAAAGGAGACCAAGACTCTCCTAGTGATAGTGTAATAATAGTGCGAAGAAGAAATGAAGTGATACAACATGAAGGAGGAAGATTGTGAAGAGATTTTGTTTTTAGTTAAGGCTCCCATTGAGAGCCTTTAGGGATATTTTCATCTAGTCATAAAAGTCTAAAAGAGTCATTGTCATGTAATGAAGGCATGTTACACATTGTAAAGAGTCATACTTGTCTTTGTAAGTAACCCTCGAAAACCTTGTCACTAGCCCTCACTGAAGTCAGCTTATAATGTAAGGATGATTCGAGAGAGATAATATCAGCTTACCCTAGAGATCATATCGACCTAATGGGCATGGAGAAACAAGTATATATAGTGGTGTGTGACCTCAATTGGAGGCAATCAATTCGATGAAGCAAGTCTGTCATATAAGTGCACAAATCCTACTAGAAGAAGCCTCTACATCAGCGATGAAAGAAGGAAGGATACTAAAGATCATTGTTGATTGTTTTGGGCTAGTTTACTCACTCACATGTGAAGGTAGCAGATCTCAAGTTGTCAAGAGGAGGTAAAAGGATTGCAATCACATTGAGGTGATCCTGTTTGGGTGGAAGAATTCACTAGAAGAGGCCGAGTAGAAGTGTAATGAGTCTCTCTCTTAAGGAGAGTATTCAAGGAGTGAAAATTATCTAGGGTTTATGTTGTAGGGTTACAAACCTACAATAAGAGGCTAAGAATCTAAAGCAAGCCAAGAAGAGGAAGAGGAAGACCAGCTTTGAAGAGAAGGCTAGTGACTTCGTCTTGGGAGGACTCCACTGTCAAGGGTATTTTTCATGCTCTTGGTATTAGTCAATTGAAGGTTCCATAAGAAGAATTTTGTTTTGGTTTTCCTCTCATAGAGTGAGAGGTTTTTGGCCCTGGTTGACTAGCCTATATATTGTGTCTCTTATCTCTTTATTTTTCATGATTTGGTAATTGACTTGATGAAATAACACGATAATAACTCAAGAAAAAGGATTTCAAGAATTAAATATACTGTCACAAGCAATTATCATAAGTAGAGAAATCACCTAACTAGTGATGCCCTAGATTTCTCAACATGATAGAGGCATAGATGCAATTTTTCAAAAGAAATTATGTTCCAAAGGCAGAAGAATCTAATCTCGTAATGGTTGATATGTGTCTATCACTCACATTCCCTAATACAAACTTACCAAAACAACATGATTATCCCATGGAACCAATATTTCATGAGGCACAGAACATGACATCATTATGTACTCCCAAGTGGTAGCAAAGGATAATTTTCAAATTCAATGGGCAATAATTATTATATTCCCATGCAATCTTCGATGGACAGATCCTGTAGCAGCTTATGTCAACACTTACATGCGCGTGAACTTTGAAGCTACTGTTGATTTGCAGGTACCAAAATTTCTTGTTCATCCCATCAATGATAGAAAACTCAGCCTACGAATGCTGGAATTTTCATGTTTCATTATTTTGCATCATGACTTAGCATAAGGGAAAAAAAAATTGTATTGATGAAGTTTTAAAGTGGTCGCACTTGATCAATGATTTCAGGTAGCACCCTCATTTTTCACATGCTACGGTAGGGTAGGAAAGGAATAAACTCCTTTGAGCAGTAGTGTAGCATGAATAAGCTCCATTGATCACTAAATTTGATTTCATGTTGTCATAAATAGATGCCTTGTCATTTGCTTT
Source organism: Pinus taeda (assembly GCA_000404065.3). NCBI lineage: Eukaryota > Viridiplantae > Streptophyta > Pinopsida > Pinales > Pinaceae > Pinus > Pinus taeda. The sequence continues at coordinate 108,962 of APFE031464281.1, forward strand.
GTAAAATTCAAAATTGTGTGGTGCTTTTACTAGAAATGGAGGCCATTCTCATATATACATGACAAAATTCTAAGAATCTCATGCACTCCCAAGAAGAGAACATCTCTGAGTTGGAGCTTGTGTTACCCCTTATTTTGGCATAGGGTTAATACTACTAAATTATCAAGAATTAACCAATTTGATGCTGGGAAGTTGGATATAGAAATGTCATCTATGTTGCCTGGAGGTTGGATATAGAAATGTTAGCTATGTTGAAGGATAAACTTGTTAAGGTCTTCTTCATGATGAAGAATATGCTCACAATGGTCTTTGTGATGAGTCACTGAAATTGTTCAATCCGCTGCAACAAAATGGGATGATAGTGGAGAATTCCACCTTTTCCATTTCTTTTGCAACATGCACTAGTTTAGGATGTAGTTCCATATAATCATCATTAAATTTAGGCTAGACTCAAATATCTTTGTGGAGAATGATCTTGTTGACCTATATGCCAAAAGTGGCAGCATGGAAGAGGTGTTCTTAGTGTTATACAAGCAATTTATAAGTCTAAAAAAAAATTACTGATCGAGGCAATTAGGGCAAACATATTGGTTTGGGTGAATATGACAAATATTTGACTGAGATGGCTAGGCAAGAACCTAATTTTGGGGTCATTTTATGTCTATGGAGCATCAAAGAGTGCTCCATGGAAGGAATATCATCCTAGAATTCTCTGTAGTGTGAGTACAAGTAAGTTAAGAGAATTTCAAGAGTGGATTCCTAAGAACTCTCATGTAGTAATTCTATCTTAAGTGTGATCCTACATTGGGAGAAGAAACCATGGTGAATTCACTATTAACATAGTTTTGCATAGCTTTAATTGAATCTTGGTCAAACTCTTGCACTCTTTCCTGATTGCTCCACTTTCTAGGTTGAGTCTAAAAACTTTTCTTTTAGCTTTTGAGACCCATTGTCATTTGATTTATGATGCCATCTTTCAATCTATACATTCCATTCAACTTGACATCATCAATCACAAAAACAACATCAACTATAGTCAATTTGAACATTTATCTAATTTTCCCATGTCTGAAAGGTCAAGTCAAACAATGCACAAAGTTTAGGGCACACGACATTTTATTGCTTGTTTTCCACTTGTTGCATACTAAAATAAAGTTTACATTTGAAAAGAAATATGTGTTTACAACATCCTATATTAATGACACAAAAAGAAAAAATACACTCTGTTGGTAACCATAAAATTTTAATAGGGTAGCAAGGAATTACAATTATGAAAAAAAGGCAAGGAAAGAAGGATTGAGAACAAAGAAATAGTTAAAATAGTGAGCCAGTGAGAATGCTATGAAGCCTAATTGATCAACTTGGGACATCCAAGGTAACTAAATAATAAAAATAAAATGCAGTTAGCTACCTATTGAGTTGGTTTAGTAGCCTTTGGAAGCTTTTCCTCTAGCACATAGCCTTAATCCTGCTCGTCTGATTCCACAACCATTTCCTCAAGATCCAATTTCTTTGCTTTGGGACTCTTAGGAACATGGGTCTAGGCAAATCTGCTACCATTTTTGGGCCTCTGGAAATTTTAGTGATGACTAGATCATCACAATCCATCTGTGCTAGAGCATCTGGATGGTGACCACATATGATCTTAAGACATTTGATTTCCTTGTTGTAATCAATGTATTATTGCTCCGTTATCTACTTCTTCGCTAATCTTCAAATTGGAAAGGCACTTGTCATCTTCTTTGGTGAAGCCATTATCACCCATGCCTTCAACTTCCTCTTCCTCCATGGAATATTGAACATATAGCCTGCTGAACACCTAGTTGTGCTTGTCTAGAAGTATTTTGAAGTATTTTGAAGTGGCAAAGAGAGATGGAGGGCTTGGGGCTGGGCCATCGCCTAGAAATGTGGGAACATTGTGCAAATTCCCTCTTTCCTCTGTAGAATGAAATCACCATGATTGGAGGAACCAAAAATCTAATCCGTTGAATTCAACTTGATGCATCAGATCATATCTGCTAAGGCATGGTTGCGCCTTTCCTTTGCCCTTCCCTGGACATACACCTTGCAATGCGACAAAAATAAATGAGGGAAATGGACATTTTTTATATTTGAAATACAAATATCATGGGAAATCTTGAACTTAAATGAAATACATCTAGGTTTTTCAAGGGGAATTAAATGAAATGTGTAAGTTCTTGGTTAATAGTGAAGTATTTCCAACTATAAATAATTAGCAATCGTATCAAAATTGTTGGGTTTCTATGTCACTAAACATTATTGGGGGAGATTTTGCTTGTTATATTAAAGGTGAATTATGGTGAAATTAAAATAAGTTTTGTGTGGTTAAAAAGTGCAGTTAAGTAGTAATATGATGAATGATCATTTTCAACTAAAGGTATGGCTTAGTAAGGATAAATAATTTATGGATATTTTTTATGATATTCAATATAGGGATTCAACATGGAAAAGGTGATAGTTTGGTTCCCACATGCTTTAGAAAATTGATATCTCTTTGTCCATAAACATTAGGGGTTGAAAATGAACATAGGCTCTACAGTTAAGTTTGTTCCAACTTAGTTATATCTTGAACCAAAAATTGTTGTTGACCTCATGGATATGATTGGAATTTGATGGCTTGTAGGGTAGTCTTGTTATGAAATAAATGGATGTAGTAGGTTAGGTAGGAGGAACCATTTCGGTGGAACTTGGCCATAAAGGGGAAACCTATATTTGCATAGTTTTTTAAGAGAAAATACACCTAGTTGATTATGATTGTAAGGACATCACTAATTTAGAATCTAGGGTAGTGTGCAGACACTGAGAAAAGAGTGATTTGTCAAACCCACAAAACTAATATAGGTGCTTCTAGAGAAGTAGGTGTTCTTGTGCTCTCATAGATGTTCTCCTAAGCTTTCCAACCATCTTTGTGCTCAAGGTGTTACAAGAATTCATTGGGTTCATGTGTTCCCTTCAGAGTTGTTCATGACTGGCAGATGGAAAAGCACCCATGATTTGGGCCTGCAGGGTTATTTTGTTGTGGAGTGGGACAATTTCACCAAATCCCTCATTGTCAATGGTATTACACTATCTAAGGAGGATGATTCTTTTGAATGGGCATGCAACTCCTCATATGAGCATGCCACAAATCGCCATGCCTAATGTGCTATATCAGAAAGCTACCCCTTGCAAAGGGTTAGTTGGAAGCATTCAAATTTATGTGGCTTTCCTTAGAGAGCCGTATTCAAATTTGGGACTGCCTATTATGGAAAAGTTTTCATGGACCAAATGTATGTGTTCATTGCACAAAAGATTCAGAAATTGTCAGTTTTTTATTTTTTAATTGTGCCTTTTCCAAGTCCCTTTGAAATTGCATTTTAGAAGAGTCAAATATTCATAAAAAAAATACTTGTTTAATTTTATTTTAGAAAATGTTGCGGAGAAGTACCCAAAACACAAATATTTTGGGTATGATGATGGGTGAGGTCAAATCTCAAAAAGATCTCGTGATTGAGACCCATGTTCAATTCTGGTACAGTTATAGTTGAGACCCGTGTTCGAATCCCAGACCTATACAAACATGTTTGATAACATGTTTACTATAATTAACTCAAAAGAAATATTTGGCCCACCTTAGGGAGAACAAATTATGTTTTTTTTTCCAAACATGTAAGTTGATATATTACAGTTTAATGAATATGTCTTCATATTATCATAGATAGTTTTATACTTTATGAAAAAAATCACCAAGACTTCACAATGTTTTATAACCCAGTAAAAGATTCACCAAGACATTACAAAGTTTTATTATTCAGTGCTAAGGCATACTAGAGTGCCAAGGAAGCATGCGGCCAAGATGTGCGAGGTGCCACGATATGCCAATGTGTGTTGGGAAGTGCTAGGGGTTATAGGGAAAACACAATGGACCACTAGGTCAAATAAATGCATGGAACTTAATGAATAAAAGTTTGTGGCAGGAAGTGTCAGTGAGTTCCAAGTGTGCTAAGGAGGGAGTGGCAAGTTATACTAGGTAATGATAATGCAAGTTATACTAGGTAATGATAATGCATGTTAGAGGCTAGGGAAACATGCCAAGGTGTGCGAGGCATTAGCGTGTACCAATGCATGATAGGGAGTTTTAGGGAGTGCCAGGGAAACACAAGAGAGCACTAGTTTCAAATGTATGGAAATGAATGAATAAGAGTGTGTTATAGTGAGTATCAGCGAGTTCTATGTGTTCTAATGAGGGAGTGACAAGGTATGCTACGCAGTGCCAAGGAATAATAGAGTGTCAAGGAGACATTCCCAAATGTGCCAGGTGCCAGGGTCTATCAGTGTGTTCCAGGGAGTGTTAGGGAGTGCCATGGAAAGTTCAAAATGCATGGAACTGAACAAATAAGAGTGTGTGATAGGGAGTGTCAGTGAGTTTCAGGTGTGTTAAGGAGGTAGTGATGAGGTTATATTCTAGATAGTTCCAAGGCATGCTAAAGTGCCAGGGTATGTCAGGGAGTGGTACTGTGTCTGAGGGAGTTCCAAAGCATGCCAAGGAATGCAGGGGGTGCTAACACGTGCCACATAGTGCCAATGGATTGTTAGATGTACCAAGTGTTATGGCATGTGAACATGTAAACTATGTTGCTTAGTTGTTTTATGACCACCGTTGGATGTGAACCTTGACTCGACAACTTGTAACTTGTTAAGTGGGATAAGTTGAAATTGGAAATTAGTAGCCTAAGATGAGTTATAATAACTTATTAGGTGAACATAACATAGAATAGTTGTAGTAACCATAACTTTGTCAAGCTATTGTAGTTGAGGCAAGAATTGGTTGGGTTCCCAAGTCCCAAAAAAAGTAAGGGTAGTTGTGAGGGCATGATAGCTAAAGAATGTTAGGGCATGCAAAGGAATGAAAAGGCATGCTAACACATGTCTAATAGTGTTAATGCATATTGAGGAGTGTTAAGGAGTGCCAAAACAGTAGAAGGGAGTACTACATGAAAATGCATGGAAATGAATGAATAAGATTGTGTGCTAAGGAGTGTCAACAAATTCTAGGTCTCTGAAGGGTAAAGTGTGTTAAGACAAGGTCAAAATAGGACTTGTAGGAAGCAAGGCTATGGTTACGATAAGGGGTTGGAAAAAGTAATTACAACCAAGGCATGCTAGAGTGCCAAGGCATGTCAAAGAGTGCTAGGGTGTGTTAGGGAGTGCCAAAGCATGCCAAGGAATGTAAGGGATGCTAACACGCACCACATAGTGCCAATGTATTGTTAGATGTGTCAAGTATTATGGCATGTCAAGATGTAAACTATGTTGCTTAGTTGTTTTATGGCCACAATGGGACGTGATCCTTGACTTGGTAAATTGTTAAGTGGGATGAGTTGAGATTGGACATGAGTAGCGTAAGATGAGTTATAGGTAGTTCTTAGGTGAATAAGGCATAGTCTAGTTGTAGTAACTATAACTTGATCAAGTTGTTGTATTAGAGGCAAGACTTGGTTGGGTTCCCACATCTAGAAAAAATAAAGGTTAGTTGTGACAGTATGATAGCTAAGGAGTGTTAGGGCATGCCAAGGAATGAAAAGGCATGCTAACACAAGTTGGAGAGTGTCAATTCATGTTGAGAAGTGTTAGGGAGTGCTAGGGTAACACAAAGTATAACTAGGTCAAAATGATTGGAAATGAATGAATAAGAGTGTGTGCCAACGATTGTTAGTGAATTCTAGGCATCCCAAGGATGAAGTGTTTTAGGAGAAACTCATAATAGAACTTGCAAGAGGCGAGCTTGTGGTTGTGATAAGGAATGGGAAAATTAGTTTTATAGAAATGAATACTCTGGGTTGCGCACAACATTATTTTTTAATGACTTGGTTGAGTTTCCAAGTCGAAAGAAAATGCTATCTACGAGGGCATGACAACTAGGGAGTGCCAAGGTGTTCTAGGGAATGCCTGGAAGTACTAACACATGCTAGACAATTCCAAGGCATGTTAGGTGTGGCAAAACATGGAAAGGGCTAAGGCATGCCAAGATGTGCCAAGTGTCAGGGTGTGGCACCAATTCATTTTAGGTTGTGTTAGAACCAAGTGCTAGGGAAACACAAGGGAGCACTAGTTTCAAATTCATGGAAATGAATGAATAAGATTGTGATGGGGAGTGTCAACCAGTTCTATATGTGTTAGGTGTCAAGGAGTGATAGGATGTGCTAGGGAGTTCCAAATCATGCCAAGCAATGTAGGGAATGCTAACATGTGCCACATAGTACCAAGTGATTGTGAGATGTTCTAGGTGTTATGGAACGTCAAGATGTAAACTATGTTGTTTAGTTGTTTTACGACCATGGTTAGATGTGAGCCTTGTCTTCGTAACTTATTAAGTTGTATGATTTGTGATTAGACATGAGTATCCTAATATTAGTTATAGGAAGTTCTTAGGTGAACAAGGAATAGTCTAGTTGTAGTAACTGTAACTTGGTCAAGTTGTTGTAGACGATGCATGATTTGGTTGGGTTCCCAAGTTGCAAAAAAAGTAAGGCTAGTTGCAATGGCATGATAACTAAGTAGTGTCAGGGCAAGCCAAGGAATGAAAAGGTGTGCTAAAAAATTCTAGACAATGTCAATGCATTTCAAGGAGCGTTTGCGAGTGTCGAGGCACCACAAGGAAGAACAAGGTCAAAATTCATAGAAATGAACAAATAAGATTGTGTTAGGGAGTGTTAGTAAATTCCAAGTGTCCCAAGGATGAAGTTTGCTGAGAGAATTTTAGAATAGGACTTGTAGGAGGAAAGCCTACAATTGTGATAAGGGGATAGACAAAATCAATTTTAAACAAAGGGAGACTTTGGGTGTGGCGCCAACACATGCTAGGGAGTGTTAGGGCCAAGTTCCAAGGAAACACAAGGGAGCAGTAGTTTCAAATGCATGGAAATGAATGAATAAGAGTGTGAAAAAGAGTGTTAGATAATGAGTGCAAGGTGTGTTAAGTGTTATGGAGTGTTAGGGAGTGCCAAACCATGCCAAGAAATGTAGGGGATGCTAACACATGCTACATAGTTCCAATGGATTTCTAGGCATGCCAGATGTTATGGCATGTCAAGATGTAAAATTTGTTGCTTAGTTGTTTAATTTTACGACCACAGTTGGATGTGAGCCTTGTCTTTGCAGCTTGTTAAGTTGGATAAGTTGAAATTATACATGAGTAGCATAAGATGAGTTATAGGAAGTTCTTAGGTGAACAAGGCATAGTCTAGTTAAAGTAATTGTAACTTGCTAAAGTTGTTGTTATAGTTGAGGTAAGATTTTGTTGGGTTCCCATATTGCAAAAAATGTAGGGGTAGTTGTGAGGGTATGATATTTAAGGAGTGCAAGGGCATGCTAAGGAATGAAAAGGCGTGCTAACACATGATAGACAAATTTATGGTCTGATGGTTTGATTTAATTTTCTAGTGTTATTTTTATTGCCTGCTTTGCATAGCACTATTTTTCCTAGTTTGTAACATTATAGTTAGCGAGTTCTAGGTGTGCTAAGGAGGGAGTGACAAGGTATGTTATGCATTTTTTCCAAGGCATGCTAGAGTGCTAGGAAAGCATAACAAGATGTGCCAACTGCCAAGGTGTGTTTTTAGTCAATTTAATGTTCTTAAATTGTAAGCATAAATTATCAACCAGGGCAGCTAAACTGATGAAGTACAAGTGCACTGTATGTGCTAGAAGTTGTTTATGTCATTAAGGTGATTATGTTATTGTTATCTAAATTAATGTCAAACTCTATAATTAGTATTGTGATGATGTTATTGTCTATACTAGGATGTTATTTTTAAGATTTGTTAATTGATTACTCTAAATGATATCTCTAGAGTTAGTTCTAATTGAGTTGAGATTTTTAGAATGGTTGAATAATGATCTTAACTCTTTTCAATGAATATATTAAGTTAATCGTCATTTCAACTTATTAATTGTTTTTGGATTTTTATGTTGCAACTAAACAAAACTAATTATGAAAGCAAGAAATGATATAAAGGAGATCCTATTTATCAACTTAAAAGGTGAAATGTGCTTGAGTTTAGATGTTGAGAAAGATTGTCACTCTTATCTATTGTAACTTCATTTAATGCAAAAGTAAGGCAGAAACAAGATTACTAAGCTATGAAATAACTAAAGTATGAATGAAACGAAATGACTGAGTTATACTAGGTATAAGGCAAACGAGATAATTGAGTTATGCTAGATGTAAAGTAAACAAGATTATTTAGTTATGTTAGGTATAAAGCAAAGGAGATTACTGATACAAAGATCAATCAAGTGAACCTAGTTGTAAACTCCATTGAACTTCATCCTAAAAATATAAAAGCAAAGCATCCATAAATTAAATCTATGAAATAAAAGAAAATCTAATTGCAGTGAATCAAAGACCTAATTTGCATACAGGGGCCCTCCATGAGGTAGTGAGTAGCTCTAATCAACAACACATAAAATTTATGAACCAAGATCTTTGCATTAATCGGAAAATAGTTTCTACATGATGCTTCAAAATTAAATATGGTGGAGCACCCTTAATACAGAGTTGCCATTGTCCTTATAGAGTTTTTAATTAACATTATTAGAAATTCAAGCCTACAGTTCTTCATGACAATCCTTATCAAAACCAAATCATATCGCTTATTCATTTATTTGCTATTGAAAAATAAAATTGATAATATCTCTTGAAACTCACACTCTATTTCAGCATGTTATCTTTGTGGTTGACCATCATTGCTGACCATGTTGTAGTGTGAATATCTTGATGGATTAGCTTGAGTAAATAGGAAGAAATCCATGAGAGGATCATTCTCTATCTACCCATATACTCCTTTGTTGAGATGGTGCACTCAAACCCTGTCAATAATGGAAGTAGCTATGGATCTGTTGATTAGTTGCAAAATCAGGTCAATTTTGTAGCTGCATGTAAACTTTAATAAAACAAAAAGGCATATTAGAAAAATATGAAAAGGAGGACATATGAAGGCTCTTCTTAACAAAAATTTATATTTGTTGCATTTATTTGGATGATAACGATAGGAAAAAGGAAGTAACATGGACGAAAATGGTTTCAAGATAAAGCAATTATTGGACTCTACAGTGTGCCAATACGTGCTAAGGAGTGTTAGGGAGTGCCAGAGAAACATAATGGAGCACTAGGTAAAAATGAATGGAAAAGAATGAATAAGAGTGTGTGATAGGGAGTGTTAGTGAGTTCCAAGTGTGCTAAGGAGAGAGTGACATGGTATGCTAGGTTGCACTAAGTCATGCTAGATTGCTAGGGCAACATGCAACCAAGATGTGCCAGGTGTTAGGGTGTGTCAACATGTGCTAGGATGTGTTAGGGAATGTCAAGGAAACACAAGGGAGCACTAGGTCAAATTAGTACATGAAAAGGGACAAATAAGTGTTTGTGACAGGAAGTGTCAGTGAGATACATGTGTGTTGAGGGAGCAACAAGGTATGGTAGGTAGTGCTAAGGCATGCTAAAGGCCAGGGAAACATACCAAGATGTGCCAGGTGCTAGGGTGTGCGCATGAATGCTAGGGAGTGTTATGGAGTGCGAAGGAAACAAAAGGGATCACTAGTTTCAAATTCATGTAAATGAGTGAATAAGAGTGTGTGACAGGGAGTGTTAGTGAGTTCTAGGTGTGGTAAGGAGGGAGCAACAAGATATGTTAGGTAGTTCCAAGGAATGCTAGAGTGCCAAGGAAACATACCAAAACGTCTATGTGCCAGGGTGTGTCAGCGCATGCCAACAAATGTTAGGGAATGCCACAAAAACATAAGGGACAACTAGTTCAAAATGCATGGAAATGAAGAGATAAGAGTGTGTGATAGGGAGTGTAAATGAGCTCCAAGTGTTCTAAGGAGGGAGTGACAAGGTTAGATGTTAGGCAGTGCCAAGGCATGATAGAATGCCAATGCATGTCAAAGAGTGCTAGGGTGTGCTAAGGAGTACAAATCATGATAAGAAATGTAGGGAGTGCTAACACATGCCACATAGGGCTAAGGGATTGTTAGACGTACCATGTGCTATGGCATGTCAAGATGTAAATTGTGTTTCTTAGTTGTTTTATGCCCATGGTTGAACGTGAGCCTTGAATTGGTAACTTGTTAAGTGGTAAGAGTTGAGATTGGACATGAGTACCCTAAGATGTATCATAGGTAGCTCTTAGGTGAACAAGGCATAATCTAGTTGTAGTAACTATAACTTGGTTAAGTTGTTGTAGTCAGGGTAGGACTTGGTTGGGCTCCGACCAAGTCTAAAAAAAAGCAAGGGTAGTTGTGAGGGAATAATAGCTAAGGAGTGCCAGGGCATGCCAAGGAATGAAAAGGTGTGCTAACACATAGTAGAGAGTGTCAATGGATGGTGAGGAGTGTTAGGGAGAGTCAGGGGATCATAAGGGAGAACTAGGTCAAAATTCTTGGAAATGAACAAATAAGAGTGCGTGCCAAGGAGTGTTTGTTACAGGAAAATTTGGGCACATCAACCCCAACTTCTAGATATATATTATTAGGGTACATAAACCCCTAATTCAGTTTTTTTCATTCCCTAAGAAGTTAACCTATATCATGCTTTCTTCCCAAGAGTTTCATGACACCATTCATCCAAAAACTGCCCTTAAGAAGATCATCGCAGGTGGCCTTCTATCTAGTTACAATGAATGGCAGTCACTACACTGTCAGGGTGCTATGCATAGCACTTGACCTTTGTATCACCTGTGATGGGCGAGATGCATTGAATTTTTCAAACAAATCCATTGTATTCCTTATCCAATGGATGCTTATGGAGATTTCTAGAAGGATTGGGCTTGCTTTTGGATGAGGAAGGAGATGAATGAACCTTAATCCATTATTCCTTCCTCCATGGAACCACTTACCAAATATGGCAAAGCATTCATGAGGGCCATTAATGGCTTAACCTCTTCCATTCAGCTATAAAAGGATCAGGCATTCAAGGCTTGTTGAAGGTTGAGACTTCTTAAGCTAAGGAAATGTTGCTTGGATGAGATTAGTAGAGAGAGTAATGTTATCATGTCAAATTGTTGATTCATGAGGAGATAAGGGTTTGAAGCTGGAAGGATAACACTGAATCAAACATGCATCTACAAGGGTTGTAATCTTTCCTTCTATGAATAAAGAGTTCTATGCTTTTCCCATTCACGTGTTATGAAATGTACATTGTATTTTTGATTCTATAATGTATTTAGTTAATAGATTGATATGTATGCTTTGATGGTTTTCTATCTCGGCTTGTGTGAAGGTACCTTTCAAACAAGTTAAGTACGGAAGGGAGTGGCAAAAATGGTCAAAGGGAAGAGGGATAGAGCGAGGGATATAGGTTGGTACTTTTTCTCCTGTTTCTTTTATCTGTTAGCTATAGGAAAAGCAATGGAATTACTTTAACTGTTGTTCTAGACTTGCTACTAGGTCTAGGGGTTAGTCATTCGAAAAGACACTAAATTTGCCCATAACAAAATGGATACTCCACTGGAGTATGATTTTATCCCTTATAGTAGCTAATAAATCTCTTAAAACACTTTGATATACTTTACCCTCTATTTCTCATCGAATTCAAGTTCAATTCACTGAAATTGTGTCAATTTTGAGCATAAAATTGTCATTCTGAAACCATTGCAGCTTTATAACTAACAGGGAGCTATGCATTGCACCCTCTGCACAGATACAGTGTTATGCATTGCACCATCCCTCATTCTGGCCTGCTATGATTCCTTTAGGATCATTTTTCCCACCTAGGAGCTGAAACCTTAAGTCATTGTTTAGTTGTTTGAATTGCTTGTTGGATTTAGATGAGGTCTTGTCTCTGAAAACAATCTTTGTTTCCTTGTTTTGACCCATTTTAGACTAGATTGTTAAATGTTTGTTTATGTATTTATTTTATCATTTGCAGTCCATATTTGAAAGTAGTTTCAGTCAATTGTTTTGTCAAAAAACAAAGTGTCGTAAAATCTTCCTTCATTGAATAATCGATTGATCTGTTTTTTACATCTGATTCATATTTTCGTTGAAGTGTTGAAAATCTTCGTTTCCTTAAAGTTAGAAGTGTCGTTTAGTCTTCCTTTATCTTTAAGTGAAATTTTCATAAATCGACATTTTTGTGAAGGGAGCTTTTGAATCATTGTGCATTTGTTCTTTTTAGTGCATAATTCACATTAAGGAGAATTGAAAAGAAAAAGAAATACATGTAATTTCATTTTAGGAGATTGAATGTGTGTGCTTAAAAGGAATGGTTAGGGAAATGCATTAGTGAGTGCTCTTTGTTGTTTGATCCAAAAAGTACTTGTTTTCTCTATCCCTTGTAGCTAGGATTTTCATTGTTAAATTAAATGGAAAGAGTGCTTCTCATTCTAGTTGCATTTTTCAGAATTTCGGAAAGCATCATGTGGTGAACCTTCAAAGGTAAATTTTAAGAAAGATCAACCTAAAATTAACCTCAATTAATCTAATAATGCATTGGAATTTAATGCAAACATCTAAAGGTGTATAGGCTAGAGACGTATTATGGCGTCTTAAAACCTAGTGGTTGTCATTTCATTGAGGTTGGGCGATTCCTCCCCTTTGAACCGGTAAGTACTAGTACAGACTTGTGCTCCCTATACCATCGTGCATATAGTGGGAGACCCCAATGGGTTTAAATTCTTTATCCTAGGAAGCCGAGTCTACCACCTTACCGATCACAATGCACCAGACACAACATTCGAGAAGACTGACTGTTGTATGGTAAATCCTTGGTAATTTCTCCTTAATTTACCACCAAGGTGTATATTGTAGTTTTGTGATTAGTTTGGTAAACCCTCTTGCTTAGTATCTCCAGAGCAGTCACTTTTGTTCCTTTTCGACTCCTTAAAAGAAAAGGTTCATTTGAGCACTTGTCCTTTCAAGCTCATTAAACATTGAAAGTGACTAGACTCATCTTTTTGTTTTTTGCGACTTAAAAAAGTGAAAAAGCAAACTTAAGTTCTACTGTTGTAAAAATTAATTGACTACGGATAACATCCTCCATGCTTGTGTTTTAGCTGATATTAGGTTGAAACATATGGCAACAAATCCAAAGTCCACCAATCAAGGAATTCCTTTTGGTGGGAATCCTAGTCCTTTCCCTCGTTTCACAAATATTGGTGCTCCTTATATGGCTACATTGTCCCTTCTGGGTTTTACCATTGGCTTGCTTTTATGGTTGTTTTCAATGTCCTTGGGTCAAAATGTCGTGATTTCTCCACAATCGAGTACTTCTCTAATTGGACAAAATCAACCTCCAGTTGATCCTAAAGTTGACCCTTTGCCTTCTTCCTCATTTTTTTATTCCTCCCCTTCTTCCTCTTCGCTTGGTAAAAGTATTAGTACTAGTAACCAGGTGGCTAAGAAGAAGAAGAAAGGGAAGAAGAAGAAGAAGAAGCAAATTCAGCAGAAGGGAAACCAAGCAACCATTGATTTCAATGCAACATCTGATGAGAAACCGTTCGTCAAGCCTCACAAAGTTTTATATTCATGCAAACTTTGTGTGGGAGACCATCTTCTTCGAAAATGTCCTGATATTCCTCAGATCTTAGAAGAATGTTCTTCTCGTTCACATCATCCTGTGTCATCAAATTCTAGAGATCATGTTGGTGACATACCATCAACTAGTGATAGTAAAGTTCATGGAAAGAAGGGAAAATTCAAGTTTCCATGTAGGTTATGTGAAGGGAATCACCCCATTCACCTTTGTCCCTATCTAGATGAAGCCAAAAGAGTGTTGGATAACCATCCTGCTTCACCGCAGTGACTTCCATCTAGTTACGGGAAACTTTCCCTTAATCCTTCATTCGTTGATGAATTTACTGACCAAAATCAACCTTCGGTCAAAACCACTCTCTGTGAAAGTGAGTCTTATGAGTCTATACCTGACCCAAATCAACAGGTCGAGGTAATAGTTGACCCAATTTCACCTTTAGTAAATCGTACCTTTCCTAAAGAGAGTGAAAATGATACCAGTCAAGTTCTTTTTGTTTCTTCAGATTCTAGTGAGCTTGGGAGAAGTCCTCCTATTCCATCAAGACAGGAGGAAAATCCTCTAGTTCTTGTAACTCAAGGGGTTAGTACTCTCGTTTCTATGGTACCCCCTCCAAGTAGTCTAGTCACTTCCTTTGATTGGAATTCACTGGCAGGATTCTGCCTTCCTTCTTATGTGCCTTTCTAGATCATAGTACAAGTTTGTAATATTATTGTATCTAGCACTATTATAGATGAAGGTGCATCAGTGAGTATCCTTTCCTCAACTACTTGGCAAGCACTCGGTTCACCACCACTTATGCAAGTTACCCAGAATTTGTTGGCTTTTAATAGAGGAGCCAGTCAACCATTAGGGATCCTCCCTCAGTTACCTATTACTTTGGGAGGAAAAACTATTTATCTGAACATGATGGTAGTCCCAGGCCCATTATATTACAATTTAATTCTTGGGCGCAACTATGTTTATGGCATGGGAGCTATTGTTTCAACACTCATTCGAGTGATTTGTTTCCCACATGAAGGAAGAATTTTCATCGTTGACCAGCTTTCATTTCCTAGTCCAAATATGGCTCCCAGTCAACCATCTTCCCTAATCGGCCCATTTATACCGATGGTATCATCCCCGCCATAGGCTAATTATGTGGCAACCCATTCCATACCTACATCAACTGATGTTCAATTCAATGATGTTGCACATCATGTACTGGGGGCATTGGAACCAGATCTCTCTTTCATGACCTCTTATGAGTTGTGATTGAATCTGAGGATAGTTCTTTGTCTTGTCTCAACCTCATTAAAAAATGAAACCATGGATTCTGAGGATAGTTCATTGTCTTGTGTCAACCTCATTAAAAAATGAAACAAGGAGTCCAAGGAAAGTTCCTTTTCTTGTGTCAACCTCGTTAAAAAATGAAACCAAGGATATGAGGATAGTTCCTAGTCTTGCGTCAACCTTGTTAAAAAATGAAACAAGGGTTTGAGGATAGTCCGTTGTCTTGTGCTGACCTCTTTAAAAAATGAAACAAGGAGTTCGAGGATAGTTCCTTGTCTTGTGTCAACCTCGTTAAAAAACGAAACAGGGAGTTTGAGGAAATTTTGTCATCTTGTGTCAACCTCGTTAAAAAATGAAACAAGGGTGTCTGAGGATAGTTCTTTTACTATGTCAACCTCGTTGAAAAATGAAACAGGTCGAGGATAGTTTGTTGTCTTGTGTCAACCCCATTAAAAAAATGAAATAATGAATATGAGGATAGTTCTTTTACTGTGTCAACCTCATTAAAAAATGAAACAAGTGCCTCTGAGGATAGTTTGTTGTCATGTGTCAACCTCGTTAAAAAATGAAACCGAGGAATTCGAGGACAGTTCCTGGTCTTGTGTCAACCTTGTTAAAAAATAAAACAAGGAGTCCAAGGATAGTTCATCATCTTGTGACAACCTCATTAAAAAATGAAACAAGCCCATGAGGAGAGTTCTTTACTATGTCAACCTCATTAAAAAATGAAACAGCTCCCATGAGCATAGTTCCTTATCCTGTGTCAAGCTCGTTAAAAAATGAAACAACGAATCTGAGCAGAGTTCCTTATCTTGTGTCAATCTCATTAAAAAATAAAACAAGGTTCCTTGGAGCAAAGTTTGAAGTCGAGTCTTTGATTAGATCTCGTAAAATCCCAGTCGAGTCTTTCACTTGATCTCATAAAAGTACCTTTATTCCATCCACTTAAGAGCCACGGGTAGTCTACTTAGGTGAATGTAATGAAGCATGGGGGGCATGCACCTAGTGGTAAAGTTAAGTTTCCCGGTAGGTTATGTGAAGAGAATCACCCCATTCACCTTTGTCCCTATCTAGAAAAAGCCAAAAAGGTGTTGGATAACCATCCTTCTTCACTGCAGTGATTTCCATCTAGTTACAAGAGACTCTCCCTTTCATCATGCTGGGGGCATGCAAACCATTTTCAAGCATAGCTTTTCATTTCGAGCTTGTAAAAATGAAACTGAATCCAGGCATAGTTTTTCATTTCAAGGTTGTGTAAACATGAAACTGAATCCAAGCATAGTTCCCTATAGTTCAAGCTTGTCTAAAAATGAACCCATTTCGATTTTAACCCTTGTGATTGCCATTCTATCAACCTTTTCTATTAGATGAGCCTTGGTTGTTTCATTCCATCACCATCATCTCTTTGGCCAATCATACGCTTTCACTTGGTTATTTTACCCTTTTTTGAGGAATAGTTGCAATGAGTGGTCTTATTAGCCAGTCTCTTCACATCAATCAACATGTCTTGAGAAAATTCCAACATCACCGGAACTAGTTGCTACCCTAAACACCACTCGTTCCTCAAAGTGGAGTCCTCTTTAAGCTCTTTTCAGACTCTCTAAACATGAAAATATTTCCAAGAACTTGTAATTTATAGCTCATTAATGGATTATAATCGATATCTACTCAGTATAGCCTTACCCCTTTTTCGAGCTGAGATATATTAACTACAAAAAAAGGTATTTGTTGGTCAAACATGATCAATAGGTTCTCTCTTGTATTGTTTTATACTTTTTTAGACTTGAGAGACAAATGTATGAAAAAGAACTTTTGGAGTTTTCTTTTAGTCCCTTTTCAAACTCTCTAAACATGAAAAGAACCGAGTTATCTTTGTTGTTAAACTCATTAAAAACATCAAATAGAGACAAACTTGTCCACCTAGACAAGACAGAGTTTCCCCTTTGCTAGACTCATTAAAACATCAAATAGCGATGGATTCACCCGAAGTGTGAAATTATACAACAAGCATATGTTATCCTCCTCAACATTGATTAAAAATAAAGAGGTATTGGTCAGAAATGACTGGGGAAAATGGGAAAAAGCTGGGAACACTTTATGGTAGTAGGTTGCTCTTGAACATGACACTTTCACCTCATCACCGTGACTATGTGGGTTGGGCCATTCAGCTTGATGGTTATCACACCCTTGGTCTATCATACCATCCATCACTTTTCTTTGGGTCAATGCTACCAATTCACTTCAGTGTCGTTGATATGTTCAAGAGAAGTCATTCAGTTCAAAACTTCATCTATTGTGATACAATAAACCTTCATTTTCATGCCCTCCATTCCTGAACCTTGCGTCGTTAGTCGATGTTTCATCTCCAAAATCATTTACCTGGTTTTGTGTTGTTGATGTGGGATACATCAAGGCCCTCCTGCGATGAGTCACTTCTTGTTGACATCAACACATCATCCAAGAAGTTGACTTAGAAACACCCCTTCAATACCTTGAGGCTTGCATACATCAATGGTAGGTTTCTTGCTTCCAGCGATAGGTTGAAATCATTGGCCTTCAACCGAAAGAATTCGTTTGGTGTTCAACATCAAATCATTTATTCACACCTTGCGAATTGTATTGCAGTACCTTGAGGATCATTATCATTACCAGTGATTCCTTTCGCGTCTGTTAATGACTTACATCATTGGCTAGTAATCAAACAATGTTTCTGCATGTTCGACTTCAGATCATCTATTCACATGGTTAGACTTGTACTTGAGTGAAATATTGGATGAGATTGAAGACCCCAGATCTAGTTTCATCCATCCGGGCTACGATATATTTTTAGGAGTACTATATCAAATGTACAATGGCCTTACATTCATGGTCATCTATTCATGGGTCTACATCTGTAGATGAATATATATGTACATCTAATGAAAGTTTGTAAAGCTGAGCATGGGTATGCCTTCCCTTAGCTAGATTATGAGAAAAAATCAAAGTATCATGATATTTGTATTGTAACTGATGCAGGTCACCTTCCGCTTTGAAGCCTTCTCTCCAAATGGTAAAGAAGCTCACTCAACATGGTTATTTTTGACTTCATGCTTTAGGGGGCATCTGTTACAAAAAAATTTGGGCACATCAACCCCAACTTTTAGATCTGTATTATTACGGTCCATCAACCCCTAATTTAGTTGTTTTCATTCCCTAATAAAGTTAACCTATATCATGCTTTCTTCCTAAGAGTTTCATGACACCATTCATCCAAAAAATGTCCCTAAGGAGATCATCATAGGTGGCCTTATATCTAGTTGCAATGAATGGCAAGAACTATACTGTTAGGGTGCTATGCATAGCACCTGGCCTTTGTATCACCTGTAATGGGCAAGATCCATCAAATTATTCAAATAAAGCCATTGGATTCCTCATCCAATGGATTATTCTGGAGGTTTCTAGAAGGATTGGGCTTGCTTTTGGATGAGGAAGGAGATGAATGAACCTTAATCCATTATCCCTTCCTCCATGGAACCACTTCCCAAATATGGCAAAGCATTCATGAGGGCCATTAATGTCTTAACCTCCTCCATTCAGCTATAAAAGGACAAGGAATTCAAGGCTGGTTGAAGGTTGAGACTTCTTAAGCTAAGGAAATGCTGCTTGGATGAGATTAGTAGAGAGAGTAATGTTATCATGTCAAATTTTTGATTCATGAGGAGATAAGTGTTTGAGGCTGGAAGGATGACACTGAATCAAACATGCATCTACATGGGTTGTAATCTTTCCTTCTATGAATAAAGAGTTCTATGCTTTTCCCATTCATGTGTTATGAAATGTACATTGTATTTTTGATTCTATAATGTGTTTAGTTAACAAATTGATATGTATTATTTGATGGTTTTTTGTATTGGCTTGTGTGTAGGTACCTTTCAAGCGAGTTAAGTACGGAAGGGAGTGGCAAAAGCGGTCAAAGGGAAGAGGGATTGAGCGAGAGATATAGGTTGGTAATTTGATCCTCTTTCTTTTATCTGTTAGCTATAGGAAAAGCAATGGAATTACTTTAACTGTTGCTCTCGACTTGCTACTAGGTCTAGGGGTTAGTCATTCAAAAAGACACTAAATTTACACATAATAGTGTCAGTGAATTCCAGGTCTCCCGAGGATGAAGTGGTTTAGGAGAAGTTCAGAATAGGACTTGCAGGAGGCAAGCCTATGGTTGTGATCAGGCGTGGGCAAAGCAATTTCAAAGAAAGGGAGACTTTGGGTTGGGCACAATATTGTTTTGCTAATGAATTGTTTGGGTTCCCAAGTCGCAAAAAAAGTAAGGTTATCTGTGAGGGTGTTAGTGTTAGTTAGTTCAATCTGTCACTAGTGATCAAATATACTCTTTCAAGGTGTAGTTAGGGTTTTAAGCCAAATTTTTGTCATTTCAGTGAGTCTTCAAATAAAAATTTTGTCACTAGCTAGTGTGTCTAAGGCTATTTCCACTCTCTCAAGAATTTCATATGCCAGTCACTTTCATCACTTATTTGGGTCTACCATCATGAAAACATCATTAATATCACTTCAGTCACATCATCATGGTCTCTGTTCAACTCAGTGTCACAATTAGGTCATTAGGGTTAAGGTCACAAAATCAGTGATTTGATGTATAGATCTAGCAAATGAGGAGTAGAAATAGGTAAATTTGTTCAATAACACTTGATTTCAAATTTCATTTATGTTTTTAGATGTAATAATGTTCCTAAAGTTCTAAATTTACAAGAATAGGTCCTAAGGATACAAAACTAAAAAAAAAAAGTGAATTCGTGAGGTGGGCCATCCTACCTCATTAATCACTTAGAAACAAAAAGAAAATTATAGAAGCACATGGAGGAGCTCATTCACACTCATTTTCACTTGCCTACCATCCTAGAATCAAGCTCCTCCCTCCCCTTTGCAAAAAATTATGATTCGATAGCCCTCACTAGCAAAAATTGACTCTTGCTATGCACAGAGATCCTTCGCTATGCACTTGGATAGCATGTTGTGCACAGTAAGGCTTCATTTTGCATGGGGAAAAGTTTTCCAAAATTGTTGTTTGACCACGAAAATTCATTTTTTAAAATCTCCTCTTTAGTCATTTCATCCTCCAGGATCTATAACAAGTAAGTTTAATCATTTTCAGGCCCTCCTTTGCCTCATATGTCAAGAAAATGATCAAATACTTCTTCTTATAGTGTTTACATGATTTTCATGGTTTTGATCCTCAAATGATGAGTTGCTACCCTAAACTCTAGATTGATTGTCCCTACACCTTTTTTTATAGCTAATACACCATTTCCATCCATCACAAATCCATATACCCTCATTTTCTATCACTTTCCTCCAAACCCTATTTTACCCTATCTCTTTCTAATATAGGCTTGTGTTTTGGCATTTTCCACCCCCTCGCCTCACTCATTTCCAAAAATTCCTTTTTTCCCTACTCACTAACATCATCCTCCACCCTCCTAAATTTCCTTACAAATTTAGGCAACTCCTATGTCCGTCATACCACCTCATTCCCTCACTGCAGCAAATTTCACTGTTTTTGCTTGCCTTTCACCTAGGGTTTGAAGTATGGAACCTAACTCATCACCATCATAGAAGAGGAAGTACAAAAAGGGGGGAAAGATACTGAGGTTTTAGCCCTATAATTGCAATGAATTCACCTCCTCCCAATTTGTCATGAAATGCCTTGAAGATGTCAATTGTTTAGGGTTTTGTCAAAGAGTGGACGAAGTGGCTAGTTACCATGAGCATCTCACAGGTATATTTTCCCTCACCTTGAAGGAAGACAAGATCACCATTGCAAGGACTAATTCATATTTTCAGTGCATGACATCTCCCAAGCTACAGGCATACCAAACCATTGTGAAAACTGGTTCAAAGGCATGAACCTAGACCTAGAAGAGTACAAACCCTACTTGAAATCACAATACAAATGAGATCACTCACATGTTTTCCCATTAGATACTTGTTGGAGAGATATGCACCATTGATGAAGGATGTCATGAAGTTCTTCACATGTGAGGGTAGATTTTCTAGGCTATATCAATACCACATAAGACTACTCATGCACTTTACAACTACCAAGTCTCTAAATTTGTCCAGCTAATTGTATAGGAGCCTAACCAAAATGTCTAAAAGGGCATAATTGAAAGGAAAAGTACATTATCCCAGCCTATTTCACCATAGCCTGATAAAGGTTATAGTACTCCATCTGTTGAAAGAGGAGAACATGATATGGCACGCCTTCTTTGAGGCAACCTTGAAAACACATATAACCACTTCACTAAGCCAGCACCAAACCATGATGTCAGCACAAACCATGGAGGTGGGGCCATCAAGAAAAAATTATGATGTTTCCAAGGAACCTAGGCATGAGGTGACCTAGACACATCAAAGAGGAAAAATCCTTGTGTTTGATCCTAAAATTGGGGAAGGGGCCAAGCCTACTACATCAGCAGAACAGGGATCACCATCACATCATGAGGTTTCTTTGCATGATGAGGATCCAATTGAGAATGAATTTAACTAGTTGACTCGAAGGCACAAGATGAGCATCAAAACCTAAAGCAAGTCATCAAAGAGAAGGATTCTCAAATAATGGAGCTCAATGACAATTTTGAAAGGGCCAAATTCATCATTTCATTCCTTCAGCACGGAAATAATCAACTTAAGGAAAAATAGCTAGTCATGGAGAAAGGAGAAAGAGCAATTCAAAGCCAAGAAATAAGAGATGAAAGGAAATGAAGTGGTGGACCATGAGGACACTGAGAAGCATGAAGGACATGTGGCAAGGAAGTGACCAAGGACAATGGGTCTTAGGAAGGCACTTGAGAGAGAAAGAGAACAAAAGCCACCAATGGAAGAATTGAGCTTGTAAGACAGGATTGCCATGGAAATAAATGAGGACATGGAGTTCTAGCCTAAAAAATTCAATTCCCACCTTGAGAATATCCTTGACAAGGCAAACAATGATAACAAGTTGCAAAATAAAATGGGCATCCACTATTACATAAGGAATCAAGTTGCCAAGGTCAAAATCAAGCAGTTGAAGGAAAAATTGAAGGAATCCCTAATCAGCCAAGAGGAGAAGGGTCAGTTAGATTTCCTTGGTGATGAATATGTGATTGCATAACATACCTCATCAAGCATCTCTGACAAATTTTTGGAGGATTTGGAGAAAATTTTGTGTTTTGGTGAAGACTTGCAGTTTTTGGGTAATTTTCTATCTAGAAGTGCATGAAGCTCACACTGTGCTTCTTCCTCAGGGCTCCAAATTATGGAAGATCAGATTTTTTTAAATATTATGAGCCCCTAGAAAAACCAATTTTCCAACTTTCCTTTTCTAGGGCTCATTTTTTGAGAAATTTGCAAAAAAGAGGCCAAAAATCACCTTTATGCCCCTCTTTTTCCATTTCGTTGCGCATCTGGAGACACCTTGGGAGAATGGCCATATCTCAGCCAAAAATGGCTCATTTTGAGTGAAAACAATACTCTAAAGACATATAAACTCTCCCATATTTCCATAAAATGCTTCAGATATGAATTTGGACTTCAGAAAGGTACTCAAAAATGTCCTCCAACAGCTCACTACACACTTGGAAATTTCTAAGATTTCTGTAAATTTTTCACTGTGTAATTTTTTGTAATTCCTAGTTTGAATTTGGTCAAATTCAAAAGCCTAAAGTAGATGAATGTGAGGGATAAAAGTAAATGTAAATAATGGGTGGTTATTATTTGTAAGCTATTTTTATGTAAATTTGACCTCATTCATGAGAGAGGTTGGAGTCAATGTTAATTGTAGAAGTTGTTTTTAACTTCCCTAGACATTAGGGTTTGGTTAGAACACCTCATCGAATAGTTCCTAGAGTCATGGATTCGACCCTTGAGAGTGGGGAGATGTTGTTTTTGTCTTTATGTATCAATTTCTCATTGATATAATGGGTTGGATTTCAGAGGAGAGAACTATTGTAGCTTGTACTTGGATATTTTCTCGAAATCAAAGGACACAGTTTGCAACTATTATCTAGGAATTCATGTGTAGTAAGTTTGTGATGTTATTTTTTGTCTGTTATAGCTTTATATGAAATATATTCATATTCTATTTCCATTCATGAATTCTTGATTGGTTTTCCTTACATTTTATAAACAAAATTCTTTGCATAAAGCTCTATTTTGATGGAAAATTCATTATGTGTTACTTTCTTTCTTTCTTAATGAATTCATGTTTCATGCTTGTTAAGACCTTTTGATTCTTCTAAATATTACAGTACATTAACAAACCCTAAGATCCATCACAAAACTAATTCTACCTTGCTCCTTTATATATTTTATGTTGTAACCCTTTGATCCTCTGACCTAGTGGCCTAGTTTTTCTCCCTTATCTAGCAACAAAACCCTAAATTTTCCGAAACCCACCTGAGCCTAGCTATCTAGCCTGAAATCCTTTACATTCTAGTCATTTCTTAGCTGTGATTTCATAGAGAGATTCCTCTCTAGTTTGGTAGGGCTAGCTACCAAACTAAAATCTTGGTTTGTAGTTACCTCTGTCGATCTCCTCATCAGCCTCAGACATTGTGGAGGATAACAATTGGCATGACAACTAGGGAGTGCCAAGGTGTTATAGTGAATGTAAGGCTCCCAAGTCATGGAAAAATGTAATGCTAGTTGTAAGGTCATGACTACCAAGGCGTGTTATGGAATGCTAGGGCATGCTAACATGTGCCAGATGGTATCAAGACATGTCAAACAAGCTAATATGTGCCAAGTGTTAATGCATGCCAAGATGTACAAGGGTGTGACAATACATGCCAGGGATGGTCAAGGCAAAGAAAGGGAGGAACAAGTTAAACTACAAGGAAATGAGCACATAATAGGGTTAATAAGTCATCAATTTACCTTTCCATGAAGGGCATGCTAGGCACACCAACAGTAGGTGCCAATCGGTGCCAAGTGCGAGTGCCAAGTGTCAATGCATTCTAAGTGCCAAATCTTCCACTGTTTCTTCTCATCTATTTTTCAATAATTGATCTCAAATAACTTAAATATTAAACCATTCCAAAGCATACCAAGTCATCTCAATGCATGCGAAACATGCTGAGACTTTCCAAGTGCCAATGTGCGCCAGGGAGTGTGATGCATGCTATGAAGTGGAAGAGCATATCGAAGAGTGCTAAGGTGTGCTAAATAGTGCCAATGCATGTTGAGGAGTGTTAGGGAGTACTAGGACAACAAAATGGAGCACTAGGTAAAAATGCATGGAAGTGAATGAATATGAGGGTGTGTTGTGTTGGGTTATAATATATTCTTTCCATGACTAACCTACATATTGAGCCAGGTGGTTAGGGGGGGTGGAGCCTCCCCTTCGTTGAACGAATTGCGTAGCGGAGTGTCACAAGGGGCTTTGAGGGGAGTAGGTAGCCCACTTTACAGGGTCTAAGGTAGCGCCCCACGAAACTTTTTCTTGGACCCTATATTAGGTTGGGTGGACCTACCTATGGTTTTTCGATCCATGGTTTTGGACACATTGTTTTCATTCCATGGTATTGGATGCTTTGGCATGTATAAATATGTATTGTAACATTGAAAGGAATATAATGAAAAATCAATCTGGTAGTCCCGGTTTTGGGATCCAGGGGAAAATCTATGTCTATATGTGTTTTATGTGTTATGCTTTTGCTTTGTTTATTTTCTGTGTTTTAGAATTCGTATGTAGGTTATTTCTATATGGGGTTAAAACCTACATTTGGCATCATAGTTGTTTTGGCTTCAAGGGGACGCCTTTGTTGTTAAGGGTTTTTTCTTGGGCCTATGGTAGACCCTATTCAGTGGGAGATCTGCGGGATCGATTTTGGTAGTGAAAGAAGATGGCAAGCAGTGGAAAGATAGAGATCGAGAAATTTAATGGTTAGAGTTTTGAGTTCTGGAAACTCAAGATGGAGGATCTATTGATGGATAACGATCAGTGGATTGAGGTATATCCTAGTAGTAAACCAATGGGAGTGTCTAATGAAGAATGGAAGAAGTTGGATCGGAAGGCAAAGAGCACAATATGATTATGTGTCTCAGATTCAGTATTGCTGAATGTATCAAGGGAAGCTATGATGAAGGCTTTGTGGGACATGTTAGGAACTTTGTACCAATCTAAGTCTCTGGTGAATAAACTATTCCTACAGAAAAATCCATATAACCTAAGGTTGAAATATGGAGACTCAATGAAAAAGCATATGAATGCATTTGATACTATGGTAAGTCAATTATCGCCTGTTGATATCAAAATTTCAGATCAAGATAAGTGCATTAGTTTGTTGTGTTCTCTACCAGATTCATGCGATAGTCTAATTATTGCAATAGGTAGCAATGTAACTACCTTGTAGTTTGATGAAATAGTCTTATCCTTGTTGATAGAGGAGATGAGGTGAAAAAATATGGAGAGATGGAATGGTGATGCCTTGTCTGTACGAGGAGGGTCCCAGAATAGAAACAAAAATAATTCATCAAGCAGGAGATCTAAATCTAGACATAGATCTAAATGTCCAGGAAAACTTGTAAAGGTGGTTTTCTGGAAATGCGAAAAGGAAGGGCACTACAAAAGGGACTGTAAATGTAAAGCTACTGACAAAGGAAAGGGATCTAATGATGGTCCTTCTGCACAGGTGAAAACCACCTCAGATGAAGGTGGGGATATGTACTTGGCTTCTTCAAGTACACATGTAAATCATGAAGCATGGTTGATTGACTCAAGTGCATCCTTTCACTTCACTTGCCATAGAGAGTGGTTTTGCGAGTATGAGAAATACGATGGTGGTGATGTCCTCTTAGAGTATGATAGGAAATCCAAAATCATTGGTCACGGAAAAAGAAAATTTGAAGTTTCAAGGTGGAAGGGTTAGAACACTTCCGGGTGTTCTGCATATT
The DNA here is from genome assembly GCA_000404065.3 of Pinus taeda. Classification (NCBI taxonomy): domain Eukaryota; kingdom Viridiplantae; phylum Streptophyta; class Pinopsida; order Pinales; family Pinaceae; genus Pinus; species Pinus taeda. The sequence continues at coordinate 134,694 of APFE031464281.1, forward strand.
CTTGCATTGGCCAGAAATCTGATTCCTGTAAGCAAGCTAGATGATGTAGGTGTAAAAATAGTTTTCGAGAAGGATGCCTGCAATATGGTTTGAGGAGCACTAGTATTGATGCGGCAAGTTCAAACTAGAACTCTGAACAAGCTACAAGGTAGCATTGTTGTTGATGGGTGCAACATTGTTGTGGTTCTTGAAAGTGGTGTAGAAAATCTAGTGGTCTCTGGAGAGAAGACCATGTTGTGGCATCAAAGGCTTGGGCATATTGGAGAGAAGGGCCTTCGAATACTTCATGGTAAAGGTATGGTAGAAGGTATGAGTAATAGATCTCAGGATTTTGATTTTTGTGAAAATTATGTGTATGGGAAGTAGAATCGGGTGAGTTTCCCCTCTAGTGATAACAGTGTTAAACAAATATTAGAGCTTGTGCAAAGTGATGTGTTTATACTTGTGAAGGTTCCATCACTGGGTAAGTCTGTGTACTATGTATCATTTATAGATGACTTCTCAAGGATACATGGATATATTTCCTTAAGAAGAAATTTGAAGTCTTTAACAGGTTTAAAAAATTTAAGGCTCTAGTGGAAAACTAGAGAGAGAATAAGATAAAGGTGTTGAGGATAGATAACAGTGCAGAGTTTTGCAGTAAGGAATTTGAAGAATTCTTTAAGAAGTGTGGTATAACACGGCATAAGACTACTCCATATACACCTCAACAAAATGGAGTTGTAGAAAGAATGAACAAGACATTGATGGAAAGGGCAAGAAGCATGCTCAGTGGTGCCAGGTTAGGACAAGAATTCTCAGCAGAGGTGGTGGAGACAACATGTTACCTAGTCAACAAATTACCTTCATCAGAGTTGGAGGATAAGACTCCACAAGAGGTATGGACTGGTACGAAACCCTCTCTTTCAAATCTAAGGGTATCTGGATGTGATGCATATGTACATGTTCCAAAGGAGAAATGAACCAAGTTGGATAGTAAATCTGAAATGTACATCTTTATTGGGTATAACGATGGTTTAAAGGGTTATAAGATTTGGAACCCAAAAACAAGGAAGGTTGTGTACAACCGAGATGTGGTATTTAGAGAGGTGAAAGATGTTATTAAACATGAAGTCCAACCAAAGGAACCTGAGAAGATAGAGTTTGAGCTAAAGGAGGAAGAATCGACTCTACAACAGAGGAGGAATCAAAAGATGAAGAGCCACAAACTTCAGGTGTGAGAAGATCAACTTAAGAAAGAAGGTAGCAAGAAAGGTATAGTCCATATTCTTTCTATTCAAATTTTTCTTTATCTATTACTGATGATGATCCCGAAACTGTGAAGGAAGCAATAGATTCAGAGGATGGAAAACTCTGGAAAGAGGCCATGGTTGATGAAATGGCATCTTTGCATAAAAATGAGGCTTGGGATCTAGTGGAAATGCTAGTTGGAAGGAAACCCATTGGCAGCAAATGGGTGTTCAAAAAGAAGACAATTGCAAAAGGAAAGGTGGATAAATAAAAAGCTCCATTGGTAGCAAAAGGTTATTCCCAAGTGCCAGGAATTGATTTTGGTGATATTTTTTCTCCTGTTGCCAAGGTAACTTCTATTAGATTACTTTTATCTATTGTTGTTGCTTTTGATTTTGAGGTAGAACAAATGGACACGAAGACAAAATTTCTTCATGAGGATCTGGAAGAGGAGATCTACATGAAGCAACCTGAAGGCTTTGCGGTGAAGGGTAAGAAAGAACTGGTATGCAAGTTAAGGAAGTCTCTACATGGGTTAAAACAGTCACCAAGGATGTCGTATTAGAAATTTGATACATTTATACGGGGACTTAATTCACCAGAAGCAAAGCATATTACTGTGTTCATTTTAAATTAATTGGTGACCGTGTTATTTATCTGGTCTTGTATGTGGATGATATGTTTCTAGTTGGAAATCACAAAGAAATTATCTAGGATTTGAAGACCCAATTGTCGTCCAAATTTGACATGAAAGATCTTGGTGCTGCAAACTATATTTTGGGCATGGAAATTAAAAGAGATCAGGCAAAGAGGAAGCTCTGGTTAAACCAGAGGAAGTATGTGAAGACAATACTATAGAGGTTTAATATGCAGGATAATTAACCAGTGAAGGTTCCTATTCCTGCAGGTGTAAAATTATCTACAGAACAGTGTCTGAAGACATAAGAAGAGGAAGAGGATATGTCCTGTGTTCCATATGCAAGTGCAGTCAATAGCTTGATGTATGAAATGGTCTGTATTAGACCAGACATTACACATGCAGTGGGAGTATTGAGCAAGTTTATGTCAAAACCAGGGAGGGAGCATTGGACAACAATGAAGCGGGTTTTCAGTTATTTTCGTGGCACTAGTGATTATGGTTTGTGCTACTAAGGAAGACTAGGATTGGACAAAGTTTTGGATATCTATGGCTTTGTTGATGCAGAATGGGCTGGAGATTTGGATCAAAGATGATCTACAAGTGGGTATGTGTTTAACTTATTTGGAGGTGTAGTCAATTGAATGAGTAAGAAACAATCTGTAGTGGCACTATCAACTATAGAGGCAGAATACATGGTAGCCACTCATGCAAAAAAGGAAGCATTTTGGTTGCAGAGATTGTGTTCCAGTATGGGGTTTGTACAAGGAACTATAGGGATAGATTGTGACAGTGAAAGTGCATTTTTCTTGGCAAGTAAACCTGCTTATCGTTCAAAGATAAATCACATTGATGTTCAATATCACTTTGTGAAGGATATGATAGAAGACAAAAAGGTGTTGCTAGTAAAGGTGGACACTTTGAAGAATACTACAGATGCATTGACAAAATTTGTGAGCTCTAAGCATTTCTCCTGGTGTAGAGAAACAATGGGCATTTTAGGGCTAGAGAAATGACTAAACTCTCTTGTGGCCCCCTATGGAAAGAAAACAACAAGTCAAAGAATGTTGGGTTGTCTTATATTCTTTCCATGACTAACTTACGTAGTGAACTGTGGGGTTAGAGGGGGGGTAGAG